>OZ022576.1:7373537-7416037 GCA_963669155.1 Arbacia lixula
GCTGTCCTTGCACACGTTTTGATTTCAGTGTTCTCTGGATGATCAGCATGCAGTTCCTACGCGATATTCTCATCCAGGCTGGCATTTGTTAATGAAGAGGATTATGTTATGTGGACGTGTCATTGGGCACAGGAAGCAAGGATGTTGCAGATGTCAAAGAAAAGAGGTCAATATCCTTGTCCTGGTAGGCTTTTGCGATTCCAAAGTGTATACCAAGGCCAGTGCACCATATAGTGAATATTATTTCAAATCAATGTAGCGCACACTAAATAACTTTATGTATAATTCTTATTTTACATAAATTCATGAATGGCGGCAATTTTTAATTGAAAATGCGCCCTAAGTACCACAATCATTCATTCGAAATGAAATTTGACATGCTTGGAAAACTTGAAAAAAGTATGGATATCTGGCAGGAGAAACAAAAAAAATATTTCACATTTTTCCATAGATAAGGCTGGGCTATTCATATTGTACATGGATGGATGAGTGGCGGCCATTTTAAATTGAAATTGCGGCCTAAATACCGCATATATTTACTAGAAATTGAAATTGACATGCACTCGAAAAACTGTGAAACTGGAAAAGGGTGTAGTTATCTGGTAAAAGTAGTTTCATATTTCCAGTATGTCGCAATAAGTGAATCTTGTATAATGTGTCCGTAAAATAGCCGTAAATTTTGCGCCTTGTGCATCGCGCTCTGGCAGGTGGGTCGCTAATGCTAATCGTACCGCTCCTTTGGCTGAGCGGAACATGTCACCATCGGTTCGGAGATAGTCTAGATGTCCAAAACACCGCAATATTACAGCTATTTGGGTGTACATGAACGGTGCTGGAAACTTATTACCGACGTACATCGGTAATAATAGCGGTATTGTCATGGCTGTGGTATATGAACGGGGCTAATGAAACAATTGATACCAATGTCGCAATGGCATCGAACGAAACCCTGTCTTATACATGCAACCAGTTGCGATTGGTCGCATCTTGACTTGTAATGGATATAAATCGTTATGATATCATAGAGCTGTAGACAGCTTTCGCTTGTCAATCCTGATTCACTCTTAACAATGCTCCACGTCATAAACATCACCACATTTATACGTTTCACCCAGTTTTATGGTCTTATACCAATTGAGGGCTTGTAAGCATACTAGAGATTCGTGCTCATGATAAACCCTATCATAGTATACATCATCATGTTGCTCATAAGCTTGGCTTCGTTCACCCCTTCATATTTCCATTCTTTCAATGCACAAGACCGAAAGCATTATCAGGGAATTTTCCCGATTGTGCGGTCTTCCATGTTGACAAATAGAGATCGAGATTCCATGAAGGAGGATGTTAAACCTTACATTACCGGGTCTTGGAAACTGCACATATATTCATGCCAATGGTCATGAGAGAGTTAACTCAACAGGAGACTGCAGAAATATAGTCCCTCCTTTCAATGCAAATATGCATTACACATGCAAATACGTGAAGCTGAATAGCCATTGGACAGTACCACAAAGCAGATGACCACAAGCAAATATGGTAATTCTGCTTAATATTTACGTTGAAAATCGAAAAAAAGGGGAGCTCGAAAACACCGCTGCACGTAGTTTAATTTGCTTTGTTACGAGTAGGGGAAACGTACTGTTTCCACGGCCATCCACTGGACGAAGTAAGAAACTAAAACCAATCATTTATTCCAAAAGGCCTCTACAGATGACAAGATCCGACCAGTCGACCGAATCTGCGACTGGTCGAATTGCAATTTGTGGAAGAAGGTGATGTCATACCCCCTACTACTTCTACTTATTTTACTTCTATTACTACTACTACTACTACTGCTACTTCTACTGCTTCTACCACTACTGCTACTACTACTACTACTACTACTACTACTACTACTACTACTACTTCTTCTTCTACTACTTCTACTACTACTACTACTACTACTACTACTACTGCTGCTACTACTACTACTACTACTACTACTACTACTACAACTTCTTCTTCTACTGCTTCTACTTCTACTACTTTTTACTGCTGCTGCTGCTACTACTACTACTACTACTACTACTACTGCTACTACTACTACTATTAATACCTCTATATTTACTACTTTTACTAATTTTAATATACAGAAATGTATACTAATCAAGCATCTCTTATGACACACGGTGGGCCAAATTACGTGCGGCGTTATTTATTCCGGAAGTCGACCGATTTATATCGGTCGCCTTATATTTACTTTTCAATCTCCACATCCAAGTGTTTGGGGCTCAAAAGCGATTGACATTGAAATATAGAGTTTATTTTCATTTTTCTTTTTTGAATTAGAACCACATATTTATCTCGAATTTTAAATATTTTTCTGCCTGTTTTAATTAAATGTTTTTCACACTTGGTAAACGTCGACCTCCAACATACAGTTGCAAAGGAAAGCGTATGAGGATATGGTTTATTCATGGAGATATCGCAGTTTGAAAAGGAGAACTTTTTCGCGGATCGAGAGGTCAAGTGAAGGTCACGACTACCGAGCTGAAAATAAAAGAAGCGTATTTCCTGGGGCCTGCCGAATGGCTGATTGGCACTGATCAAAAGGCTGAGAAGGCAGATAGGAGTGTAGAGAATGAATGAGACAATTGGGGGTCGTGATGTGCGTACGTGCAAAAGCTCACATATTACGGTTCTCCTACGCAGCTTACCTTTGAAAGAACTTATACAGATCTATATACTTTAGAGTACGTTGCATGAGACAAGGAAATAACCTGAAGATATTTCAATGTACAAACAAATTCACATGTAAAACCTCGAAGAAGATAACATTCATACGTAGAAAAATATCAAATAAGGCATGTATGTTTTCCGACGACTGTGTTGTAAAGTCATTTTTGCAGCTGGTGACATACGAGAGAAAGAGAGATATTTCAGAGGCACTGGTGAACCAAGTCCAGATCTAATCATGCTAATAGTCTTGTAGATTACTAAATAATTCCGCCCTCATCGTACTCTATACATACCAACTCAAATCGCAAGCAGAATAATAGGACATGCCGAATACACTATGATATGATATGTTATCCAGTAAAATATAAATCCGAATTGATAACTAGCCTTATAATCCGAATATCATTATAAAGTAGGCCTTACCTTCCGGGTGTGTCTTATGGTACCGTCCATGTCGAAGAGGCTTCTTCTCCCACAGCTTCGACCCATCGTCCAGTCTGTTCACCTACCGTCACGAACCCGCGGTCATTGAGGAACTCTTGGCCAGATTAAGTGTACAACTCTTGTCCTCCTCCAGAAGGCATTTGACCAAGTTATTCTTAAACTACGAACGATTTTACGCACGATTGGTGTCCCTTTCTCGTGCTAAATTATATTTTTAGTGATATTTATTCCTATCATCTAAAGTTGATATCTGATTTTTAGAAATTAAAATTCTTGTTGTAAACCAGTGTCTGAATACAAAGTTAATGATATGTCAAATTTGTAAATGTGTGATCCAATTTGTGGATAAGGTTGACTCTGAAATTTTCGGACATTTATGGCGGACAGCTCGTAGCTGTTGCTTTCCCGCCAAAATCACCCAATTTGTATTTGAGGCATCGCTACCGGAAATAATTGTGGAGGGTCTTTGAAATGACATTTTCATAAGTAAGGTGTTGAACAAAATAAAACATATACGTATCTTTCCAAGTCACATTAACAAGCTATCTTATTCACCTCGCTTGCCATTTACTTAGGAAGCATCGACATGGAGTTTTTCTGGTGATGAATGAAGTCTGTGCGACGTTGACAATGACGGCCTGTCGTGGTGTGTAGCTCTCTCATGACCTCGTCAACTTCACGTTCCTCTTTCAGTACACATCAGGTACGCCACATCAGTTATCAAATATGTGCACCGCAGGCAGTTGATAGCTTGTGGGCGGCAATTCAAGCTGTTGGAATTCACATTTAACAAGGTACAGGTCTACGCCAGTGAAGCTCTATTTGCATGATTAGGCATCATGAATTTGCGACATTGTGTCTGTCATGCCATTGTATTTGCGTGGCATTAGCGTTAGCATTCAATCGTTTGTTATTGCCATGTTTTTCAAGGTACAGACAGGGTGGTGCATGTCAAGCTTTATTTAGGCAACGTGAAAAAATCTGTGTCAGATCATTTTGAGAACAGATTAAGCAGCAGGATTTTTTTTCGAAAAATTACTCTTACATTCTTCTTTACGAGTGCTGGGAATATGTATATATTGTGATAATGTGTATTACTGCTCAACTTCTTGCCACATATATATATTGATTCTTGAACCGTGTACTGTATTCAGCCTTATGAAATAAAGAAGAGGGCATCCCTTTCCTTTATTCATTGCAAAACAGCGTCCACTTGTGTGAATATACGCATACACAAACAAATAAATAGAATTGTGACTATTCATCTCACCTATTTCGTGTCGAAATTCACAGAAAGCTCAATATACTGTTATCATTCTCATTCCCCCTCATGTACCACTACTAGGACTACCAGGGAACCCACCACCAGTGGTCTATACTTAGTGCGAACGGAGTATGTCAAACGGATGACAATAGACATACAAATGCAAACTTCATCCCCAAAACAGAGGCGGCCACTGCACGCCTTCGTCGTCGATGTCACCTCGAGCGTCACAATCGCCGGAAAAAGATGGATGATTGCGCCCATATACCAGGCAACTGAGTTTCTTTATAAAGGATAGTAATGGTCTATCATTACGGACCGTAAAAATAGCGGAACCGTTCAGCCATCACCACTGAATCTGGATTTCACTTAATTTTCATGATTTTAATTTTCATGACCTGAATTGAAATTGCAATGAGACCATTAATTATTACATGACGGCACTCCACTCATTACTGGTTTTATAGTCTTTACCACTTTTACCCCTTTCCTGTAAACTAAAAAAAAGTCAATATTGATTTTAAAGATGAAATCGTGATTTATCATAGTTCTTTGATTCCTGAGGTCAGGTCATTATACTTCGGTCATTTTGACAGGACGGCCACGGCTATGTACACGACAAGTAACTTGGGACGCTGTCAACAGAGGGCGACGTATTTTTAAAAGATATAGCGGGAAAAAGACCCGAGGCGTGGTTTGGGGAATCGTTGTATATACAGTAGTGGGAAGAGGAAAATATAAGGCGATACTGGCGTGTATACATAATCGGGTGTGATTGAACACGCGCCTAAAATCAACCAGCGACAAAAGCAACACTTGAGGAGATACGACTTTGAGGAGGCGTCTGGCTACGAGTCGAAATTAGTAATTTGCCAGGTGTTGGAAATGCGTTGGAATATGTAAAGGAGTTTTAAACGACAGTGAGGTCCACGATTATTTAACCAAATAAATATTTAGCATTTCAAGGCGAAACCGGCAGAGAGATCCCTCGATCGGCACCTTCCTTGCTCTTACCATGATACAAGAAATTGCATCGTATCCGGGACTTAAATTTTCCACCGGAGTCAGCGAGCCGGTGTCACCGCGTCAGGTGGCACCAGCGTCAGATGACCCCATTTTTTATGGTGTCGCTGAAGAGACACACAGATGGAAAAAGATGCATCATGCTAACGCTATTGTTTGTAGATATCCGATGACTAGAAGACACCATAATAATTTTTTTATTTATCACCTACATTCATTTTTGTATTGTATCCTCAAATGTTCGGATGAATTTTACGCTTACCGTACCTGGACATCTGACGCGAGATGAAGCAAAATCGCAGCGTAGCGAACTCGAAATTCGCGTGCGCGTGCGTGCTTTTTGAGGGCCATAGTGTAGGATTGTTAGTACATATGTATACCCCATAGCTAGCTGCAGCTAGCTGCACGTACGTCTAGCTCAGTGAGTGTTATTATGTACCATAGTACCACGTTAAGCTCTGGGCTACTCCAGCTATGACCGCTTGGAATACAGTTGACTCTGAAAGTGATCTGCGAGGTTGGTTAGCAGATTTTGACGAGACTTCCTATGTTCTGTAACATCTGTTGTCATTTTTCGAGTCTGCAAAGTCATTATTGCACTTTATTGTTGCCATGTTGGCTATCGGAAGACGCCTCACTTTTGCAGGAGCAAGTGCAACAACAGCACTCAGCACTGCACTTACGTGTAGCTGAAACTAGTGACATCAAGCATGTCAGGTAAGTAATCTGTTAGTATTACTATTAATTAGTAACGTGGGGCCTGTTTCTGCATTAGAATGCCAGCGGCATCTGATATGGAACTCACGTTAGCGCCAATAATGCTAAACTGATTCTCGAAGAGAATGCTAAGTCGGATATCAGTGACAGTGACGTCTCGTATATAGATTACTGGATCAGAATTTTCAGACAAATTGATAGCCTTTCTCTCTAAACTCTGCAATAATTAATAAAATATCAGGTTGAAATGATTGTGATTTTTTTAAATACGGGGCGAAGTATTGTTTAAAAATGTGATTAATCTATGGCTTGATGTATAACGTATCATTTTCATGAAGATTGGTATGCCATAACTGCCATCATCTCATTTTCTTCTGTTAAATCAATTCATCGATTTTCTTTAATGCTTTTCATTTTGGTCATATTTGTGTTGAAAGATACCATGTAAATGATAGTCTTGCAAGCATGCCATTCTTAAAATAAATGTCTGAATATTGAAGAAAGGGGTTATCACATGTGTTGATATTCACAACTGAAGCAAAAATCTTAATCACACATAGTCTAGACTCCATCATTCAAAAATAAATAAGCGAACACGAGTGAATTTTCAACATTAAACAGTGTTAAAAATGTTGGATTGCCTAGACTAGCCCTCTGATCTACGGAATGCTCTAATCATAGTCAACATTTTGAAATATTTGTTATCCTTTTCATGAATCTCGCCTTCAATGGAGTGATATTAAACAAGCAAACCTCTTTCCCCACCACAGCTGATTTTATGTTTAGCGAATTTTGACAAAATGCAGCAGAAATGTTATCATAGAACGTCCGATCGAGAACAATAGATACGACAGGGTCCGAGCAGTTCCAGCATTTAGAGCTGAGGGTACAGTTCGAGAATCACCTCAGTGCTACATGTAACTATCGGAGTTAGAGCTAAGGTTAGAGTTGTCATCGTGTCGAGAAACGCCCATGGTTGTAACTTTATGACTCTGTCTAATCATAACATACTGAATGGGAACTTCTACTTTTGGCTTTCTCTCTATTCAAATAGTTCTATTTTGTCAAAATCATGACAAAATAATGATAAAGTAGCAACCTTATTCAGTTGTTGAGAGTTCTATCGATCATTTTAATACATGTACCAGAGACTGTACCAGACTGTGTAATCATAACATACTGAATGGAACCCTCCAATTTTCTGCACTCTCCTTTTTAATGAGTCCTACTTTGTCAAAATCATGACAAAAATAATAACGCAGTACTTCCCATAATCAAATTGACTTGATATTCTATCAGTGTAACATATGACAGGCATCAGTCCGGTACCATGAGCGTTAATCCAGTACCAGACTGTTTAACAACATACTGAATGGAGGCTTCTACGTTTCGCTTTCTCTCTGTTCAAATAAGTCAAATTTTGTGAAAATCAAGACAAAAGAATGATTGATATAGTAGCAGAGTTGATTTCGTATCCTATCAGTTTAACACATGATGAGAGCCAATCCGGTGCCACGAGCTTTAATCCAGGATCATACTTTTAATCATAACACACTGATTTGAAACTTCTAATTTTCGCCTTATCTCCTTTGTCGAGATAACCCTTATCGAGTTGATTTTGTATTCTTTCATATCATGAGCGTCATTTCAGTGCCAGACTGTTTGATATAATCATAACATACTGAACAGAAACTTCAAATTTTTGCTTTCTCTCCTTTCCAATGAGTCTAATTTCTCAAATTTATGACAAAATAAATTTTAAGTAGCACCCTTATCAGGTTGATTATGTATTCTTTCATTTTAACATATCATGAGCGTTAATCCAGTACCAAACTGTTTTATATATTCATAACATACTGAACAGAAACTTCAAATTTTTGCTTTCTCTCCTTTCCAATGAGTCTAATTTCTCAAATTTATGACAAAATAAAGATAAAGTAGCACCCTTATCAGGTTGATTATGTATGCTTTCGTTTTAACATATCATGAGCGTTAATCCAGTACCAAACTGTTTAATTACATCATACTGAATGGAAACTTCTGTCCATTGATTGTAACTCCTGTGGGATGACAGCCAATGAAGTCATAGGATTGTAGCTGTTGCCATGGTTCCCTTGACCAGTGATTGTAACTACTCTGGGATGACAGCCAATGGACTCAAACGATTGTAGCTGTCACCATGGCACGTGAACATAGGGAACTCCATAGAAACCACTTGGTTATTGTAGCAGCAGGTTAAACACCCCGTTCTTCTGGCCCCTCACTGCTAAACTCTTTATTTAACAAATGAACACGAACTAACAAGAACCAATTAGCCTCTTTTTTGTACGATTTAATAGTAAAGTACATGATCATATGGCTTTTCTCATCAAAATATAAATGTACTAAAAGGAAATAAGTCTGCAGTTTTTACTATTTCACAGTTAACCTCTTAAATTGTTGCGGAATTACTGCAATACATGTTGTGATTATCAACCTGACAAGGGTATTTTGATTTTGCTTTGGCAATAATATGTATTGTGCCTTCCTTGCCACGCAGGTCACACCCCGTATCAAGGCAGAGCTGACGTCTAGCGCCCCTGCCTGCTACGCCCTGGCCATCAGCCCAGACTCAAAGGTCTGCTTCTCTTGCTGCAGCGACAGAAACATCGCTGTCTGGGACCTGCACAACCAGACCCTGGTCAGGTGAGTCAGTCAGGCGAGGTCATGTGATACATGTACTGTGACTGTTGCCGAGGCGTTTTAAATGAAGACAGACGTCTCGACAGGAATTTGCTGTTCGGTTGGTCTTTTATTTCATGTAGAAATTCAGTGAAAACTGAAATAAACAGAGATTAACAAAGGAAACATAATAAGTACATGTACAAAAATATTAAGCCAACATCAATACATCTTGTCGATCACAATACATGATTAAGGTAACTTAAACACCACAACATTTCAACATATATATCAAACTTAGACACTACAGAGTTGAACATCTCAGATAGAGAAAAGCAGTATGTATCTTTGACACCCTATTTACTGCATTCTACACTGTGTGCACTATACATTGTGTACATTATACATGGTGTACATTAAACATGCATACAGCTAATAGTGTACATTCACTTTCACAAACAAACCTATCAGAATTAACTTTATCCTCCAATATAATTCCAACATAAAATAATCAATAGTTTTACTAACCTCTTTGCCTCCTTATGTTAGAAAATGCTTCATCTTGGGCCTTTGATGTAATAGATGGAAGCAAATTCTGTCCTCAACAACAGTTCATGACTTGCTGCCATGTCAGTCATATCTTGTGCAAGTACTGTCCACAAGAGGGCGCTATTTACTCAAAACCAAAATAACAGCAATAATAATGAAAGTTTTGAAACTGTGATTCATCTTTCACTACATGTACATTGTCCTGGTCAGGTAATGCCTTGCTCTGGTCAGGTGATACCATATCTAAATCAGGTGAAAGCTTTGCCAAGATCAGGTAACACCTTGCCCACGTCAGATGATGCCTTGTCCAGGTCAGGTGATACCTTTCCCAGATCAGGTGATACCTTGTCCAGGTCAGATCAATACATGGTGCTCATAAACACAGTTTGAGTTTGTGGAGAGTCCTTGAATATTCATTTCATAAAATTCTTGAGATTTGCTCTTTTGATGCCCCTCCTCCCCCTTTTTCTGTGTTTTACTTGTTTTTCTTGTTCTTGTTATCATTCCCCCTTCATTTTGTTGTTGTCATTTTTCTTTCTCATGTTCTTCCTCTCCTTGCCTTTTGTTTTTGCCATCTTTCTCTTGATTTTTTTTTAATTTTTTTTTTTTTTGCTCCAGATACCTTTCCTTTCCCTCTCATATATATCTGATATGTATACTTTGTTGCCATTACTTTGATGTTGATGTTAATAGAATCTCAAACATCTCCCTGGTGTTCCTCCATTGTGCAGGAAATTCCAAGGGCACGCTGATGGAGCAAGCTGTATCGACATCTCCCCGGACGGCTCGAAGCTCTGGACTGGAGGTCTGGACAACACAGTCAGATCTTGGGACCTCAGAGAGGTACAGGAACAACTTGAGGGGAACATGTGTGATGCCAACTTTGATCCAGTTTATATGCCATGTGCAGTGCAGCGCAATTAAAGTTTTCAAAAATGCATAGCTCATGCTCTCTCTGTATCTATGTGGTTCTCTCTCCTGTTCCCTCTCTGTTTCTCTTTTGCTTTATTTCACTCTGTGTCTCTCTCTCTACTTTTCTGTTTCTGTATCTATCTCTCTCTGTCTCTTTCTCTCTCTCTGTCCGGTGATAGCTTTATTTATAGAAAATCTCTTCTCTTATGGTGCATTTTAAATATAATACAGAGAGCTTAAAGAATGATGGATCCCATGTCAATCCTCTCTGCTCTTCTCACTATCCTCACAGGGAAGGCAGCTTCAGCAGCATGACTTCACCTCTCAGATCTTCTTCTTGGGTTACTGTCCCTTTGGAGAGTGGCTAGCTGTAGGGTAAGTTAACCCTTGCAGGGAAGGGATAAGAAAGTTATCATTTTTTAAATTTCTGATTTTGTGATGTCATTTGCGAGGTGCTCTCCCAGATGTGTGCCGTATTGTTTCATAATTTTTTTATCTTTTGTTTTTAATGAAGGAATCATTGTTTTTCATAGAGGTATGTCTGTTTAATGTGTTTCAAATGATGTATCAACTGCACATGTAAAATGTATAAATAAATCTCGTTTTCAGCCTTCCTTTAAGTTTGTCATGGAATAATATGCGGACAAAAATCTGTTTCCATTTAGTAGCTATTTGATAGCCATTTTTAGGGAATTTTGATAGCTGTAGTTGACGCATCTAAGAATAATTAGTGCACAATATGTGTTGCATGTTTTTCAGTTGATATTGTAATGCAATGTTTGTTCTAAATATATTCCTTTTCTATATTTAGAATGCACTAGCTGTTACCCACGGTTTTGTATTAACCCGGCCATCATCGGACAACATGTCAGCAAAATGCGAAAATTTTTCCACTGCGAATTATTTGCTAACTCTTCGGAAGTGCCATCCCCCATAAAGGTATGACATGCCACGTTGTCCATCGAGGAAAGACACATGGGTGAGATGCGAGGTGTGCGGCAGATGGATGCATCTCCGGTGTGCACACCTAGGTTGCGTTCGTGCGACCATCACCATAATCACGTTTTGAATCATGATTGAAAACGTTATTCAAAATGCAAACATGAATCACGATAATGACAGAATCAGCATTCAGACGACTTCTCTCCAATAACGTTTCTACTCGGATTCGGGCCGATCCAGTGTGCATCCCAGTGCGCGGTTTGACCCAGGAAGTATAGGTCAGCTTTTACGCGCGCGTTTTCTGACTTCCACGTGGGCTTCTTGACTAGCACCGGAAATAGGCCGACACAATGATGTCGCGGTTGCGTTCAAGCACAAACGCAATCGTGATTCTGCAGAAACGAATTTTGAAGCACAATTCTAATCATGATTCTAGGGCAAAAAAGTGTCGCATGAACGCAACCCCAGATTGCCATCCCTCCACAGACGAAGAGTATATTTGCCAAGTCTGTTGCTGCCAGTACAACTAGGTGAAGATTTGTTTAAGGTTCTTTATGCCTTTCCTGAAGCAGTTGGGTTGTGTCAAGTATAAAAAATGTCATTGCTGATATGGTTGCATATCTTCTTATCAATTCCATACTTTAAATTCAGACCTAATATGTAGCCTATTTCCGTGTTTGAATGGCAAAGGTAAGGCATCTACTGTGGGAATTGATAAGGTTGTATTGAGACTTTTAACATATCAAGCATGAAGGTAAATCATGTCATTTATGGAAGATCTAATGCTCACGTGGTGCTCATTCTGATGAAATGTTAATATGGGGAAAATAATAGCTGAGGGGCAGTATAATACATGACTTTGACAGAATTAAAGGTTTCCATACAGTACCTGGATTAATGCTTGTGGTACTGGATTGACGTTCATCATGTGTAAAAAATTATAGAATACAAAACCAACTCCATAAGGGTGCTACTTTATCATTTTTATGCCTCCGCCACGAAGTGGCGGGAGGCATTATGTCTCGGGTTGTCTGTCCGTCCGTCCGTCCGTAAGTCCGTCCTGAATCCGTTTAGGCAATATCTTGAGAACCATTAAGCAGATTTGCTTCAAACTTAGTACATATATGTATTGCATGAAACCAATGAATTGTGTAAAATTGGGGTCAAATCTGATTGAGGTCAAAGGTCAAAGGTCAATGAAATTTGTGAAAATTTGCCAAAAATTGACCTTTTTCACAATAAATCCAAATCCAAGGATGCAATTCTCATTAATCATGGTACAAAGGTAGATCACTACTTAGGAATAGACTGGTGACATTTTTGGTAAAATTCCTGAAAGTTCAAAGGTCAAAGGTAATTGAACTTTGCCAAAAATTAGCTAAAAATTGCCCCCAAAGTGATAATTTTCAAAATGTATCCAAATCCAATGGAGCAATACCAACCAAACATGGTGCAAAGATGGATCACTGCTAGACTGATAACATTTTTGGTGAAATTTCTCAAAGGTCAGGGATCAAAGGTCAATGAACTTTGCCAAAATTGCCTAATGATTCAATTCAAACTAAACATAGTACAGAGATGTATCACTTCATGGAGGTAGACTGGTGAAGTTTAGGTAAAATTCCTGTAAAGTCAAAGGTCACTGAACTTTGCCCCAAATTGGCTAATTTTAAACAAATTTTGCACAAGGATAGATTTAGACAGACTGGTTAGATTAGATTGGAAGTCAAAGAAGTAAGAGGTCAAAAGTCAATGAACATTGCCAAACTTGGCTTAACTTGAAGAAATAGAATGTGATATTTTCACTTCACATGGGAGCAATGGTACATTGCCCATCAAACATCCACATTTTCTGATAATAGCAAAGAAGCGGAGGCATATTTATCGACTGTGTGGCAGTCGAATTGCTCTAGTTTTATCTTGCTTTTTACAAAATTTGACTCTATTGAAATGAGAGAATGCAAAGAGTAGAAGTTTTCATTCAGTATTTTATGATTAAACAGTCTGGTACATGTACTTGATTGATGCTCATGGTACCGGAATAGCGCTCGTGATATGATAAAATGAAAGAATACAAAATCAGCTCGATATAGATATAGGTTAAAGCAAGTTTGTGGGCAACATGGGAGTGTTGAATTTAAGATGAAAAAAAATTGAGTTTGATATAGCAAAAAACTTAAATTGAGGGGAAATTAATTCCAATAGAAAGTGATCCAATTTAAAATTAATACAGAAACTCCACACAAAGTGTTCAAAGAGATTTTTCCAGATATAGAGAGTAATAATGGTTACCATTGATTGTATTTTGAGGGGAAATAAAGGAAAAATAAATAGAATTCGGATTAAGCCTTGTTGTATCATGTGTATGTATGTAGGCCTATTGCATATGATTGTAATGTGTAATAAAGGATTATTATATTTATATTTTCATCATAAAATGACTGGTTTCAAGGGAACGTAAGGCAGACCTTCTAGCTTTTATTTCAATTTCAGTTGTTATTCATTATTGGAAATAATAGTGCCATTCTCATTGTGCTTAAAAAATTGCGATGTTAGAAAAATCGCGAAGTTAGGGGACAATAGGGACAATTGGTACGGTTGATAGGCAACTTTCACCCTAACTTCGCGATTTTTCTAATATCACGATGAGAATGGCACTACTTTTTCTATTCTTATTTTTTGAGCAAAATCATCCCTAATTTTTCGGTCAGAAATTGTGGGAGATCTGGGAAGAAGAAATAAATCTTACGATGTTACATACATGCATTGCTTGGTTTGAATGTTTCATAAACTTGATAAGGGTGTTGTTATCAACATTATAAAAAGTAACTATATTCTTGTCTTATTCATTAAGACTCTGGTGCAAAATTCATGCCTGTCATATAATGGGATCTACGATCGTCTTAATCAAATACAGATTCATTGTTTCATGTACTGTTACTGGTATTGGTTCTTGTGTTACCATTATCACCAGCTGAATAAGCATGTGTTCATTAAATTACTGTGGATCATGTAGACCTCACCACACAAAAAAATAAAGTGAATTGTCGTTTGTGTGTCTCACAAGTTTTCTGAGAGATGTGACTTCTCCCTGCTCTTTTTCAAAGTTGCTTTACAAGAATCAATTTTTTTTCTATTTTCTTGTCATGTATAAAAACAACAAAGGAATACATTATACATAACAATACAGAAGAAATATTAGTACAATACTTTTCACAATAGAATGCCCAGGACGACGTAGTAATGAACATGCAGGGCAAATATAACACAAAAAGTGCAAATAATCAAAGTTCATAAAATCATATCAATTAAAATTGTATTAGAGTGAGAAGATGAATGAATTAAGATTTCAACAATAACAAGAAATAGTTAAAAAAAAATGTCAGTTTCATTCAATTCATTGTAACATTTTTTTTAATGATACAACAAACTGGCTGACTTAATAAATGTAGTGGAAATTCATATCGATATTGACTTGTAAAAGGGACGTAATGTAATTATGCATGTACATCGTGTGTTAGATAGTTATGTAGTGTGTGAGCGTATGTCAATTCTGTATGTAATGTGTATGTGTGTGTGTGTGTGTGTATAAGCAAGTGCAAAATTGTGTGCGTACAGTGTTTACACTGTATTATAATAATACGATTCCGACTAAGTAGGTATGACTTCACGTGATAAAGCGTAGTTTTGCCCATGTGATCACCTGCGAAGAAGAAAAGTTCGTTACACTCTAGGGGTTACATGTGGTTAGTACTTTTTGTCTCGCCTGAACGAAGTTCGGTAGAGACCTAGTGATCACTTTTCCTGTTAGTCTGTTGGTCTGTTAGTCTGTTGGTATGTTGGTCTGTTACAAAAATGTTAGTTTTATTTCTGCATCAATTGTGATAAAACTTGGTAAAATGATCCTTGGGTAATACCACATGTGTCGTCATGAGGTTGATGGGGGGTGAAAGGTCATCTAGGGGTCAAAAGGTCAAATGACATGAGGCCATGTGCCTCATTTTTTTCAAAGCTTTCGTTTGACTTGCTCTCTTCTCTTTTTCTGCATCAATTGTGATCACACTCGGTACAAATGATCTTTAGGTAATACCATATGTGTCTCTTCATGAGGCTGATGTGGTCAAAGGTCATCTACGGGTCAAAAGTTTTGAAAAAAATATTTGAAAAAAAAACTTAGCACTGTTTATCAATTGCGAAATCAGGCGAGACTCGTGGTTCGCGAACCACCTTGCTTGTTTCGCTGATCTCTTCACTCTTCACTCCTCACAGTCCTAACGCGTGATCAATATTTTCAGTACGTGGGAAATAAAAGTTCGTTACACTCGGACTATCAATTGACTAACAGTAGACTAACAGGAGCTCGGCGCCGCGGTACGTGGTAACAAATTTGTGGTCATTGTTAGTTACGTCTACGGCTTGGGTATAGGTAGAGAATATCATATTTGGTACAGATAGTTAGTTTGAGATGTGGAATATAAAGCAAATAATAAATTTTGGTTTCAGGCAATGAGACGACCTATCACTTCCTCGGTCATCTGAATGTATACGCTATCATTCCTCAGCTTCACTTTGGAAGGAAAGCTACATTTATTTATTTATTCATTCATTCATTAATTCCTGCATAGTTCTCCAATAACAAACCATGTGATACGACCAATGACATATGAAATATACATGTGACAAATAGCAATCTATTTAAGATACATACAAAGTATTAAGACATACATATACCAGGGAGGTGTTACGAAGAAGTAGAAACTCGAGCATAATATATTCAAACATCTGTATGGGTTCTAAAGCGTGCTCATGAATGCCAAAAGCATTCCATAATCATGACAATGCTTTGATGTTCCATGTGCCGTGCCGACATTTAGCTGATGTCAACTTGAAAAGAAATTTCTTTAATTTCCCATTTGTCTGTAGACGTTTTGTTTTTGACACTTTAAGGAAGTTAACGGCAGATAATGACAGATCCTTTACTCTGCTTTTGTTTCGAAAAGTATTGAGGAATCATTAAAGATCGGACATATAAGCTATTTTTATTACTTACAAAATTGGCCAATTTCTTCACTTTCCGACAACTTGTGCATCTGGGGGATTCAACCACTCTCAAAATGATATATTAAGCTGTGTATTATCATTAACGGCGTTTGTGTGTGTTTGCGTGAAACAGAGATATTTCACTTGAAAAACTTGTTTATTTGTGTTTGCTGATACCTGGTATGCTCATGGAAGTATTAACAGAACGGGACAAGCGAAATGAGACTGTAAATTTCTTTTGTCCTCTCCGAGAAGACGTTGCCACACAATCATATTCATAATTGTTCAAACACCTGAACAGCACCTGTTGAGAACACATAACTTTTCAGCGGCTTGGCACATGGGTTCAAAGGAAGAAAGTTGCTTCATTTCCTTCCATAACACATCTCTGCATATACTTGTACACAGTGGAACATACAGAGGTCTGACAATATAAGCTTGTAGCTTTAAGGGTTGCTTGTTTTCATATATAACCCTTACCTACACTATACAGAAATGTTACAACGAAAATACAAGCGAAAATCGGAAGAGATGGGGGAGGGGGCAGAAAGGAGGAGGGGTTGTCCAATTAACCACATTAATAGGGAGTTGTCACATTCATATCAAAATATACACGCCAATGATATGAATAATACAAGAAACAGATACAAAACAAAACAAAAATGTGAGGTAGGTGTCGATTAATAAACTAAAAAATTAAGAACATTAACTAGTCATAGAATCTATGGTCCACATAATGTAAGATAATCTGACATCAAGTTAACAAAACTCAGACTTACTCAGACTTCATCCTCTACAGAAAAGAATCCTCCGTTATATGTGCCAATTCTCATTACCTTGAACCTTCTTTACCCAACCGTTTTCATATCCTTCATGTTTGTTATATAAATACGATGCAAATTGGCTGTTTAATGCGCAGATTCTTTTCAAACTCGCTACCTTCTTATATCGTGCACATGCTTTCATTGAATGCAGAAATTCATCAACACAATACCCGTCACTCTGTTAAATTCCACATGAGGGAAGTAATAAAAATGCTCCAGTAACATGGAATTCATTATCAGCCCACATTCAGAATGCTCAGTTCATCAATTCCTTTAAAATTCAACTTAAAGCATTCCTCCTCTCTAATCATTATTGACCTGGCGAAACATAGAATAAAGTAATTTAACAGCTTTATCTCTCCAGTGTAATTATTTTGTTTTCTCTTCAGATTCTTATCAAGCCACTGAGGCTTTTACGGGTAAACCTTTTTTTCATTATCTATACTTACATATGAATTCTCTATAGATACTCATGTTGCGCCGATTTTTATTAACCGTCACTATTGCCGATTAGTCGCTATTCATTCAAATTTTCCTATGTTAATTCATATGTCGATGTAATACATGTTTGAGTGTTTTGTGTATATATATATATATATATATATATATATATATATATATATATATATATATATTTGTATATTTTGTGAAAGAAATGGATGAAGAGAACAATGGTAGGCGTAGCTTAAATCATGGACCTATCATGGATGGACTGCGCTCGGATAGACTTGCTTTGATCTATGAGGTCCGCCGCCTCATAAAAATTCAAGACATTCAGGTGTTTTAAACAATTAGCTGTATTTCTAATTAGGTAGTGCCTTCTCTGAATAACAAAAGAAAATCTGTTTTGAGAAGTACGTCAACCGTTCAGCCTTCGCTGGGAGCTCGTAGCTGGCTTTTTACATCACGCACTGTGAATTAGTTTTGGGGTGAGCGAAGGGAAATTTTGAAAAAAATTGTAGAAAGAATTTGATCTGTTACTTTTTCGGACACCTCCGCACACGAAATTGAGGTTGTTTCCATGAAAGATGAAACATTCAATAAACGATTTACAAGATATTTTTAAGGAAATATGATTCGGAAATGTGCGATATGGAGGCATTTCTCTGGTATGTTTTCTACAGTATTCTCCTTTTATCACAAAAACGAAGAAACAATACAATCTGAAATTCACACAATCGTATCTTAATAACATGTAATACTACTGCACATGCACTTCAGTTCATGAAGTGGTTCTAAAATCTTCTGCGCATACAGAATATATATTCCTCAAAATGCATCCTACAGTTTTCATGCTTGTTTGGCGGCGGATCTCCCTCGATCAAAAAGCCAAACGCGTCAAATATTCCATTGTGATATCAATGCACGCGACTGCTGTCGGAATAAATTACACTTCGTGTGCTGACTCCATTCCTTACACCTCTCTGCTTAAATCAAGGTTCCCCAGAGCTATCTACCCTTTGGAAAAAATGTCGAAAAATGTCTCTGCCGGGAATCGAACCCGGGCCCCTAGCTTTGAACGCCGGTGCCTTAACCGCTAGACCACAGAGACGGGTTAGTGGCTAAGGCGACCCCGATCCGATTGACCGTCAGACTGACAAATTCTCGACACATACCAATTATAATTTCCTTTGTCGGGTGTAGGTGGGTTTTGAACAATGACAAGCCGCCATGCCTCAGCTGGATCAAAGCTATTGCTTTGATGCAGCACACGTATGGGAGGAAGTATATAAATGTGAGAAATTATACATATACGACAGCTTTGGCAACTCTTTTATTTAAATATTTTGTGAAAGAAATGGATGAAGAGAACAATGGTAGGCGTAGCTATATATAGCCTATATAAATATATATATGTATATATATATATGTTCTTTTTGTTGATGTATTTATTGTTATTTCATATGTGCACTGTACTGTACTGTCGTTAATGTTATTGATTCCAGATCCTGATGAAGGGCAGGTGCCCGAAAGCTTGGTCCCTTAACCAGATAACTTGTGGTAAACAATGTCTTGCAACGGCCCTCTTCGACCCCCCTCTTCTGATCACACATATATATATATATATACATAAGTAAATATAGGTAGAACTTACTACATAAAGTTTTACAGAACTGTTTCGTGAGGACCCAGTTTACAGGTCTTCACTCCTCAGAAACTGTATGTAGACTGAGTCAATCTCGGTTATTCATTAAAGTGATCGTTTGTTTGAGAAGTTGCATAGTAGGTGCTTTCTTTTGTGACGGCATGTGCTGGCGAGCTCGTTTCTTTTGTTGAGTGTGGACAAAAGTGGCTTTTGGATTATGAGGAACTTTTCTTCCAGACAAAGTTCGCATGTTGTACTCGTCGGTGTGTAAGCTCTGGCATTTGCGATAATCTTCCATTTGAGGATGTGCTGAACATTGTTGTCTTTTAGCCTCCAAATATACTTGCTGAGTGTTGTGGCGTTCCGTTTTGTTTCAGTTTTGAAGCTGGAGATGTGGGCACTGTAGCGCGTTTTGAATGTATTCTCTGTGAGGCCGATTTAAGTTTCTGCCTTAGTATTGTCTTGCCGTGTTACAGTCGCCTGGTACACAACGCTGCTGGTGAGGCAATTGTTCTGCAGTGGGCATTGTTGCTTGTTTCTGCAGTTGCAATTAGGCTGCGTGCTTTGTTGGGGTTTGTTTTTGTTCAAGACGGATTTATTGTGAGCGGATATGATTTGGCCTACGTTCGGCATACAGCTGTAACTTAATTTTACAGTGTTTCTGTTGAGAAGTTTGTGGAGTTTATGTCCAACTGGGAAGCACTTGTCCAGTAGGTTGAAGAACTGTCGGCCTATGTTGGTGGCAACATTATCATTGTACGGGGGGTTAAACCAAGTTACGTTTCTTTTTCTGCTGCGTCCTTTCTTTTTGTTCTGATCCTGGTTGGTTTTGGGTCCTGGGTTGTACTTGAGCTTATAATTGTAGCCGCTCTTTTCAAGTGCTTCTTGATAGACTGGTGCTACTTCTCTGAAGACTTTATCATTTGATGATATATTAGACAGTCGTCGGTTGATACTTTCCGGGATATTTTTTATAACACATGGCGGATGGTTGCTCTCTCTGTCTACATAGAGGGGGTGTTATTGGGTTTCATGAATGGTTTGTAGGTTCCAGATCGCAGGCCAAGTGTAATGTCGAGAAAGTTCACTTCTTTTTTGTTAGCTTCTATGGTGATGCGCAATCCATTGTTCGCAAGCACTTTGCATATTTCTTTCATCATGAGTTCCGTTTGTCGGGGTGATCTCTGGCAAATGGCTAGTCCATCGTCTCTGTATAAGCCGACGTCAATGTCGATATGCTGGAGTTGTGATAACAGAAATAATCCGACTAGTTCACATGTTTCGGCGCCGTCATAACTTCCCATTGTAACATCAAACTCGGTGTTGGTGCGTTTGCACCACGGGGTGTCGCTGTTGTACAAGAAGGCTTTTTTGGCATGGCGGATGATGTGCTTTTCATAGTCGGATATCTCGTCGAATTGAGATGCGAGAGTTAATGCTTTGTTGAGAAGGTCCTCCGTAATTGATGGGTAGAAGTCACAGATGTCGAAGCATATGAATGATTTATTTGGTTTGGTTGCTTGGTTGAACCAAGAAATGACTTCATCGGTACTTTTCCACTGGTTGAATTTGGACGAGTTTACGATTTTCGAATTTATTCTTTCAAGTATCTGCTTACTATATCTTTCCGATTTCAGATTTAGAAGGGTTTATTAGTCTGCAGGTAGGTTTGTTGTTGAAGTTAGGTTTGTGGTCCTTAAGAGTTATAAATGCTTGTTTCTTACCCGGGTTCTGAATTCTGTCATCGAGGTGCAGTTTTGTCGCAATGCTTTTGTCTTCGGCGGTCGTGCGTTTCACTGACGTTGTTGGTGCTTTCTTGTAGTCCTTTTCGATGTTCTGTTTAAGTAATTCATTGTGCTGATCCGGTTTTAGCTTGTAGAAGTAATTAGTTTTGTCTGCAGAAACGAACAGGTTTGGGTCTTGCTTGATGTTATCCGTATCCTTGCGTAGCTGTGTTTAGAACGGTTTCTGGTTGTTTTTGAATTCTACGTTTTGCACTATGTTCAATATTCCATCTTCAATCTCTTTTAGTTCGGGTATCTGTGGCGGGGCTCTTGAAGAACGAAATCTATAGGTTTCCTTCTGGTGTTGGCTGTGCGAGTTGGGCTTCAAAAAGAAGTGGGTTCTCCATCTGATATTTCTGATGAATTTCTCTGCTTTGTCAATCAGGCATTTCAGATACGTTTTCCTCGTTGGTATGGGTATGTTCTTTGTCGAATAACCGAGGTTGACGCAGTTAAGTCTGTGGTCCATGGTAGTTTTGAGAGTGCTCAACAAATATATAAAGCTCCTGTCATCAGTTGAGCACTCTACCACTGGATGTTGTTGCCCATACTTGGATATATATATATATATATATATATATATATATATATATGCTATTTATACATATATATATACATATATATATATATATATATATATATATACTTAATAGTACATATCAAATGAATGAAATGAATGAATGAATGAATGAAAACAAATTGATTGCTTGTCATCAAAATAAGGTTGTGAATAATTGTTTACATCTTAGACACGAGCATGCGCTTGACAGTATGTTTAAACGAATATTCCGTCAACAAATTGCAAAGTTCATTTTGTTAATAATTCCACACATCTGGACCCCTATGCCTAATTGATTTATGAGCTAACATGGTGTGGGGATTGGATACATGCAATTTAGTAGCTTGTCTTGTTATATAGGATGTACAGCGCTGTTAGGCTGAAACATGATAGAAAATGAAACGGGCAAGAGGTTGGATTTATGACGATACATAAAGATAAAGGTTTGGAGGAAATTGATGTCATCGACCTTCAAGGTCTTTAGTTTGACAAATAATGGATTAGTGTGGTCACGAAACCCAGCTCCAACACATATGCGATCAGCTTTCTTTTGCAAAAGAATGATATTTTCAGTAATATTCCGTGATGTTGCCCACACGATAATACAATAAGAAATATAAGGTAGAACAACATTGTTGTACAACACAGGAAATATCCTGATTGGCATAAAATATTTTACTCTGTACAATATGCCAATATTACGAGAATGGCGTTATAATGTTCTTCACATGATCACTCCAGTCAAGAGTCTCGTTGATATGTACCCCAAGGAACTTTGCACAAAGCTTTTTCTCTCATAGGGCACCATCAAGTAATACATCGAGCTGGTGTTGACCACAAGACTTTCGATCTTTAAAGTGGATATAACTTGTTTTAGTATATTGAGAGAAAGTACGTTGATTCTAAACCAAAGAGTTAATTTCGGGAGCTCCTTATTAATCTTGGTCTCAAGAGTGTGGATATTGCGATGAGATAAGAAAACACTTGTATCAACAGCAAATAATATATAATTCAAGGTGGGAGATACATTACAAATATCAGTGATATGAATGAGCGGACCTAATATGGAATCCTGCAAATAATATATAATTCAAGGTGGGAGATACATTACAAATATCAGTGATATGAATGAGCGGACCTAATATGGAATCCTGCGGGACATCGCACTCTAACGCTGATACGTTGGAATTCACAGAATTGAAACGTGTATACTGCCATCTCTTGGATAGATAACTAGTAAACCATTGTAAGGCAATGCCCCGCACTCTAAAGTTCTCTAGTTTACCTAACAGAATTGAGTCGTCAAAAGCCTTGCTGAGGTCCATAAACACACCAATGCCATGCTCACGGGCAGCCAGAGCTCGAGATACATGGTCATAAAATTTCAGAACAGCATGGTCGGTTGAATGAGACTTCCTAAATCCATACTGGTCAGGGTTAAGACATTTATTTTTGTCAAGGAAGTTATACAGCCTATTGTATACAGTTCTCTTAGTATCTTAGAAAGACTTCAGTATTGAGATTGGTCTATAATTAGCAATACTCATGACATTAACTTTCTGATAAACAGGTATAACCCTGGTCAGTTTTAGGGGTGATGGAAATACACCAGTCGATAAAGACACATATATGAACTAAGGCCTTACAATAAAACCAATGATTTGTTTCAACAACGATGTACTCAGATCGTCATGACCACAAAAATGACTGTTTTCCAATGACTTCACTATATATAGTACTTCTATGCAATCAGTTGGCATAAGGAAAAAAGAGAGTTCAGATGGCTCACTAAGATATTGTCCATGATTAGTTCCGTCTGCATCTATTTTGTTTACCTCGATTGGACCGACATTAGTGAAATAAACATTGAAGGCATCAGCAATATCATCTGCGGAAGTGATATCTTTATCCTCATGACACCTTTTCTGTGAGGCCTCAGTCTTGCTGCGCTTACACAAAATATTTTTTTAAGTGTAGCTCACACCTTGAGGCAGAAGTGTCACTGTCATCATATATGTAATACATGTACATGATAATAAGCTTTAAAATAAATTTGCCACATATCTAATTTAATACTTTGACATTTGCGTTTGTGTTGTTTTTTGTCACTCTAGATTGTTTTACAACTACCAACCTCGATCATGAACCTTAAGATTATCCACATCCGGTCTTTTGGAACTTCCGGTTTCAAAGAAATCGTGGGAACGGGCCTTTGCACATGCAGGATCAATATTCTCTTCCACAGGGTTTGAAAACCCTGAAGTCAGTGACCATCTTCAAGGGCAACCTAAAGACATACCTGTGGTGCTTTTTACACACAACCATAAATTTTTTAACTTGTAAAGTTGGTACCTGTATTGTATTTTTTCTTCTTTTTTTTTCTCTTTAATTTGCTCTGAAGCACCTTGAGCATCAAAGCAGGAGAGTGCCCTATATAAGTTCTGTCAAAACTTCAGAACATATCCAAAATAAATATGTCGGATGATATTATACTACGAGGATCTAAAAATATTCAACCAAAAAACACGCCATTTCCAAACAAACTCAATGATGGTGTTGCTCCTGTACTAGGCAAGCGGAACGTTCCAAGCAAGTTAAATAATTGAAGATAAAAAAATGTGTTTGAACAACATTGTTATGGTGGTACCGTGTATTATGTTCCTACTAATTTTGAAGAAAAGGCTTTTCGGTAGTGACGTCACAGATGTAGTGATTTTGGTGGAAAAGCATCGGATACACCTTGCCAGCAAAATATTTTTGTGATGTCCAGGGTTCACCCTTTTGACCTATTGGGTCAGTTGTTCCGGCCCTTACCAGCAAACACGAAACGTTTTATTTCTTTTATGTCCTGTACGTCTTCGTCCTAAATGAACGTTTTTTAAACGTTTATATCACGTTTAAGTTTGGTCTTTATTTTTAGGCTTTTAAGACAGTTTCAAAAACGTTTTTTGGACGTTACAAAATTACACGTTTTGTATCGGACGTTTAGAGAACGTTTTGTCGAGGACGTTTACAGAACGTTTCATATAGGACGTTTAAAAACGTTTTTGTTGGGTCCTGTACGTCTTCCTACTGAGATGCTCATGAATATTCACGCATGCATTAGGCCGATTGACTTGTGTCATATTTTTGTACATTTTAATAGATAAACGGTACAAAACTAGATAGAAGGAATATTTAAGCATACATTCCAATGAACATTTAGAAATGTAGACATTAAAACAATAAATGTCACCTAGTCGAGTGCAAACAACAATAATCACAATAAAATATTCATCTTTAAGTTGTACTAACCAATATTTTGGACCATATTACCGTAGTACTATATATATGAAGGTGAGCGTGTTAGAGATACGGTAGGAGTCGGGTAGGATAAAGTAGGATTAGGATATGATAGATATAGAGTTAGGACTGTGTGTATGTGTTGGTGTGGGTGTGTGTGTGTGTGTGTGTGTGTGTGTGTGTGTGTGTGTGTGTGTTTATATCCATGTATGTTTAAATCATGTGAGATTTATGTTCCACTGTTTTTTTAACTGGTCATAAACGAATGTTTTAGACGTATTTTAAAAAGTTGTTCAAACGTTCTTAAAACGTTTTTAGCGCATTTCAATGTTTTCAAAACGTTTTCCAAACGTTTTTTAAAGGTTTTCAAAACTCTAACAACGTCCACACAACGTTTTCAAAAGGTGTTGTATGTCTTGAGTTTCCAAAAGTTTTTTGGGGATTCTAAAAAGTTTTTAAAACTTTTTTAATACGTCCAATAAAACGTTTTTAAAATGTCTAAAACCTACCACATTTTGACATCCAGAAAACGTTCTATTGGGTGTCCGAAAAACCTATTAGGAACGTTTTTAAAACGTTCTTTGTTACCTGGGTTTTCACATGAATAAATCTTCTAGGCTCCCGGCCTACCGCCCCCCCCCCCCCCACCCCACAAGGTCCAACCATCACTACTCAACCGACTCATTCATCACCAATGCACAACTCGAAACGAACAAACCTTAACGCCCCGCCCGAAACTTCCACCCGTACACCCCCAAGGGTACAAAATACAACCTGGGAAACAAATTCTTCTGCTGTTTGACTATTGAACGAAAACACGATTATTTAATATTATAGTTGTGTGCATAAACCCATTTTACATTAAGTGTCTCTGATCGGCCGAGGCCCATGTCCTAAACAGTCATTGTTCCATTCCGTTTCTAGCATTTGCAATAAAAAGCTCAATGGATTTATTCCTTTCAGGCGCATTTACCATTATTGTATAACGATTACCAACACTCATATCCATATGAATCAAGAAAGGGAAGACATAAGAAAACTCTAGCAATACATGATTAGGAATATATTTAACCCTGTAAGTACCACGTTATGAAAAACCCATTTTTTTTGCTACACGTGTGTTAGCCCATGTGACCACTAAGGTTAACGCTCGCTTGTGATATCCTCTTTCTCCATCCATGCTGAATCTGCCAGTAAGATTCTCTACGGCTCTTCGTTGACGTGAGGATTCATATCTCTGACTTGTATGTCTTCAACCACCATCTGCTTGTCCTCAATCTCCCCTGGCAGAAAAAATGATAAATGAATACAAAACTCATACAACAATCAAAACGATTGTCAGTAGACGTCACAGAACATTCATTCCTAAGAGGATTATGCATGTGTATTTCACCCTTTCTGTGTCAGAAAAAAATTGAAGCTCTATGGGTTTGTGTGTATTACTTGAGATAGAATGTCAAACAACAATGGTACTTTAATATACGTGTGAGAATTCTCAACTCTGACATGACAACGTGTGTACCAGAAAATGTAGGCGTGAAGAAAAAAGTCTAGGAACGTGAGATATAGCTGTACTTTACAAGTTTATTACGAGCTTTCGACTTGTGAGGCCTTCCTCGGGTTCTGAAGTGAGAACTTGTACGGTACAGCTATATCACGTTCCTACACTATTTTTTTTTCACACATATATATATATATATATATATATGTGTGTGTGTGTGTGTGTGTGTGTGTGTGTGTGTGTGTACCATAGAAGGCACATTGGGGCATTCAGTCGAATGGAAATATAATTTTGTGTGATGTATTTTGTTACTACCCCTGACACCAGTTTTTCAGAGAGAAATGTGAAATTTTTAATATCAAAACAAGCACAATACTAGGAAGAATACGGACTTGTCTCCCATGAATACGTTTTTCGTATCGTTAAAAATGAACTACTTTCTTATTTGTAGACCGATTTTCTTAAAATCTCTGTTGCTCTGTTTCTTTAATAGTGTCCCGATTTTCCTGAGAACAACATATTCATTACGTTCGTGGTCTTTTGTTACGCAGACTCATTTTCAAAGGGTTCCTTTTAACTTGTGTCTGCGCAATAAAAGACAAGTTCATATGATTCTTCTTATTGATTGACAGGACAGCCGCTTTACTCCTCAGTGTGCCAGATCAAATGGGTTTGTGTGTATCACTTGTACAAACAAATGCACCAATAACAAACGAAGAGTTCATGATAAAATGAAAGGTAAATAAATTTCACACCTATACGATATAAAAGGATAGTGTTGATAACTTACCTCAGAATATAGAGACTTTAAAGTAACATTAAATAGATTAGTTTGACCTGTACATTTTTGTTATGGATAAGTACATATAAATTATATGGCAACTTGCTCTTTGTGATACAGAGCCTAGGTATGGGAGGTCTAGACTACTTTTTAATAAGTTCTTCTCTAGATACAGACCGGGGGAATATGGCATTTAGTCTTGTTCAACCCTTGTTAGACCCATTTGTTCTTGACAGTTTATCTATGTCCAACGGCCTGAGAGCCAAACTAACTGAGCTGATCACGTATCAAATTGTTCTCGGTGCGAAAGGGTAGAACACAACTTCATTGGATTTTCTATATTCATGCCTGTCATGTTTTTGGTGGCATAAATATTAGAAACAAATCATTGTTAGTGTTATTCTAAAAAAAATGACATTATAATCGCTTTAAAAAGTCAATTTTGACTGACCGCCATATACAAATAAAACCCAGCATTTGGTTAATGTTCCTGAGGAAACAACTTTGGCATCCCTTCCATGCCCCTCCTTCCATTCACATACGCACACCCACACACACACACACACGCGCGCGCACACACATACACACACATACACACGCACAAACACCCACCCAAACACACATACACAGCCATACGCACACACACATACACACACATACACATACACACACTCACGCACACATGCACACACGCACGCACACACACATATACACTCATGTTCACATACACGCACACACACACACACACACGCACACCCACCCCCACCCCCCTCAAGCCGCCTAACGTGGTATAGTTTCTCGCTTACATTTCTTTCTTTGTGCTACAGATCTGCGCCGCCGCATATAGATCCTCGCATTCATCCCATAGGAATCTAGGAGAAATTAAAGAAACGAAATGTAGGCCTTTTACTAAACAAAAAGGTTCTCAACATGGGCACCAGGATGTTCAGTAACTGCACCCCCCCCCCCAACTCCCCCTCTCCTCACCTCACCCACCCCCACCCACCTGGAAATCTTTGTATACATGACTGAAAGACGGACAATCTGCAGAAGACTGCAAACTCCCTCTTGCGGCAAGTGGCTAGGTAATTTCCCACCAATTTCCCGGGGCAAACTGAGCGCCGAGCACTGATCTCTGGGGAGATCTCAGTGGCGCCAAGTGAGCGACGGTAGGGAGCTTTCGTTATGACACCGCGGACGAGAACCAGAGCAGTGAGCAATCTGTTCTAGCCGTCCGTGGGTGGGAGTCACAGGCACTTTCACAAAATAAGACGGAGAACGCGAACGGCGGTGCGTGGGACGTCATCTGACCCCCTAACACCCCCCCCCCCCCCCCGACCCGGGCGCACGTGCGATTTGCAATGACATGATCTGTACGGGCGCTGATTGGCTGCCATCCGCAACTCGTCGAGAACGAAAAGTCTCAAAATTCCCGTTCTCGATTCCTCGCGCGAACAGCGAGGGGGAGGATGGCACATGCGCAGATCGATCTTGGTATCGGATTACCGTTCTCGAGCCCGTCCGTCCTCAAAACGAAAGCTCGCTGGTGAGCGTAGACGCACAACGAGCGGTTTCATTAAATTAAATAGCGAAAAACTACAGGCTTGCGTGTAAAAAAAAAAAAATACGCGCGACGGTGAGCGTAGACGCACACCGAGGGGTTTCATTAAATTAAAACCGAAAAACCACAGGCTTGCGTGTAAAAAAAAAAAAATACGTTTCCCGTGGTTAAGCTCAACGAACTAAAACATGTGGTTAAGCTTAGCCCCGCTTCTGTTCTCACTGTGGTACAGGAAAGTGGGCTAGCCCCACCGATAGTACGGGACTAACTAGCTTCGCAATTTGGTAGGACTAGCACAGTAACTGCGGTGCTAAGAAAGCCAGTGAGAACACACAAAATTTGTCCGGGGTTAGGGAAGGCAACGAAAACAGATCGTACTGCTACCAACACGAGGCAAGGTAGTCATGAATATTAAATTCCCAGAAAGTCCGGTGTTAACGAAAGCAAGGGAGAACAGGAGTGATTTTTCTCAGCTTTCTCGGTTTCTTCGATAGTACGGGACTAAAATTGCCAGTGAGAAAAGCGGCTAAGGATAGTCCGTGGTTAGGGATAGTACGGGGTTAAGAAATCCCAAGTGACAAAAAGGGGTTTAATACGAACTTTAAAACAACCCTTTTTGATGATGTAAACTTAACCCAAACCATAAACATTAACGCTTACCATGATATAAACACCAACCCCGAACCCTTACCCTCATCAGCTTTTGATTGGAGACGAACTAGGGGTTGGGCCAAATGGGTGTCGACCAAATGGCAAGATATCGATCTTATACACATAATAGATATTACCTTGACACATTCTAACATTACTTTTCCTTCCATTCAAATAATGTACATTGCCAGATGCATACCTGTAACGAAGCATGACGTCACCAATGCAGCAACCAGGATAATGAGTAGTATCTTCTGCATGTTGGGTTCTCAGAGTCACCAAATGCAGTCGGCTTATATGTTATGTTGGTAAAGTATCACTATAGTTCACGGTCACCACTAAACCCGTACGTCCGTTCGCACAAACTGGTGAATCTGATGGGCTGTGGGATTTCTGGAATTGGTGTTTTTCCTTTTTCTAAAAGGACGAGGTAAATAAAACGAAAATTTTTTTGGGAGAGTGACAAGGACAGGCCTCAACATATTGTTGGTCAAGCTCTGCCGAGTCTTTTCGGTGATTTCAATCAACCATTATTCAAAAAAAGTAACGAGGCAAATATAAAGAAGGATGGGTTTTGTAAGGGGAGTGAAAAGTACAGGCATCAATAGATTTTATCGCGAACGTATCAAGTGGTGGAAGGGACTTTTGTAATATGGTGGGAGATAAAAATGCTATTTCTATGTGAAGTTCATTTTCCACATATTGAAGCTTCGGAATGACCACATGGACACAGTTTCAGGTTGGTTTTAATCACCAATAGTTTTCGATCGCCTCTAACCAGTAAGTGCAGCCAAAATACAAAATAACATCCCACAAATTTCAATTAAAACTTCTTTAATGGATTTAAACTCATGAATATGTCCATTAAAACATATCCAAAATGGAGAGTGATGCAAGAGTTGGAGGGCCTAGAAATATACTTAAACCTTCATTAGTGACTTATATTCCCATTTACGGCCATGTAAACATGGAAAATGTTGGGATTTACGTATGTTTTCCCTTTTGGCTGAGTAAAGTCGCTTTATCTCCACTAATACACAATCAAATCGATTTTGTTTTCACTCACACTCTCGTAAATACGTTCATAACAAAATTTCAGGGTCACAATTTATTTAAAATTTTATTTAGTAATTTACCTTCTCCGTATCAAACAGAAGGCCTAGCAGTCTCATGCAAATTAAAACACATATTATCACATAATGGAACTGAGGTGAGAAAAATGTTAATTCATTTTGATTGCACTCACTGGTTAGAGGCGAACGAAAACTATTAGTGATTAAAAGTAACCTGAAACTGTGTTCATTTGGTCATTCTGAAGCTTCAACATGCAGAATATGAACTTCACAAAGACATATCAATATTTGTTCCCATCATCATCATCATCATCATCATCATCATCATTATCATCATCATCATCATCATCATCATCATCATCATCATCATCATCAGGCATTGTTCAACCATTGTTGGATGAAGCCTTCCTCAATCAGTTTCCATTTGCTTCTACTTGCTGTTATTCTGTTCCATGTTGATGTGTTTGTGTATGATTCCTCCCACATATTTGTTCCCACCATATTACAAAAGTCCGTTCCACCACTTGGTACGCCCTGGATAAGATCTATTGATGCCTGTACTTTTCACTCCCCTAACAAAACCCATCCGCCTTTATATTTGCTTGGTCACTTTTTTTCATAATGGTTGATTGAAATCACCGGAAAGACTCGGCAGAGCGCGGAAATGTTTTTTTATACCCAGTTCCAGAATAAAAGACTCGACTTCTATAGCACTATCAGATTTATAGGCATCTCTCTCTAGCCCCTCACAAAGAGATCACAGCTTATCTCATATCTAATATACAACCCCTTGAATACGTGCCCCCTTTTAAATGATCGAGTTGTGACAACTGATCTTTGAAAATCATTATGATTGACTTTATCTGCCAGAACACAGTGCACAATTATGGGAGTGAGCCCGCCAACAGGAATGCATTGGGGGGGGGGGGGGGGGGGAAGAGAGAAAAGAAAGGACAGAAAAAACACCATCCCATTCTATAAAAGAATAGAAACGAGACATACTTGTGGACAAGTATAAGGTGTAAGGTGGTCTGTATGACATTGGATGGTAAATGCACGGTGACACCATGGACCTTCCATGGTGACATCATCTATTTACTAGGCTGCGCACACACGAAAGAGACTTGCCTAATGGTGACATGTATGTGCTAACAACATGTAATTAATAGTCATTTAAGATAAATGGGCGAGGAGAAAACAATAGGAGAGAAAATCTCAAACAGAATGAATAAGTGAGGGATTGAACAGAAGAAGGTCGCAAAGGTCACATTGCAAAAGGAATGAAAAACTGACCCTACCCACACCAGGATTCGAACAGGGATCCTCGCGTTCTTAAAACAGCGCCTTACATTGAGCCACAAATCTTTCCATTCACTTAACACGTAAAGCAGAAATGGGGCTATAATGATTTAGAAATCAATGTTCAAGGTAAAATTTCGCCAAGAACCCGACATCTGATTAAGAAATGGAGACAAATCCCAAAAACTAGTAGACTCAGGTACAGCATACTAAAATTTCAGAGTAAAAGATTCAAACATAAGCGAGATACAGCTGCTAAAATATTGTCATGTCAATAAAAATGTATTCATGATTTGAAATAAATGCCTCTCCCATTGACATTACACGTAAATATGTAAGAATTTGACATAATGCTTTTCATAAACATTTGCACCATGATGGCGTAGTCAAAATGTGTACAAAGACATTTTTTTTTTTACCATAAAGCAATTTCTTAGGCACAACATACGGAAATTTGGGAAAAAATTGATTGAGGATTACCGAGATACGCTCAAACGGGTGAAAAAGTTAATGACGTCATACATGAAAATTCATTTTTTCGATTCATATGGCAATATGATGACGTCACGATGTACTTACCGGTAAAATGACACATGAAATCACATCTACATTTCATACTCTTTCCAAATAATAAAAAGAAATTGGGGTCACTAGCCATTTTGAACAGCTATGGCCGATTGAAGACAGTCATGTTTTTTGCAATATTTGCACACAAAAACATATTGACGCACGCGCAGACTTTCAACTTTGACGCACCTGCACGACTCTATTATGGCATGGAGAAGGCTCAAAATGACAGGAGGTGATGTATGTAGTGTCAGAAACATGAAACCACTGGACAAAACGGAATTTTTACGCTGCGTACGCGGAAATTTTTAAAATGCTAGAAATGGCCTGAAACATATGTAAAACAATTTCTAGTTGATTTGGAGCTTTCTCGAATTTTACGCGCGCGTTATTGCACTAACGTACGCGTACGCACGCGTTTTTATTCATTAGATTAATTGTCCTATCATAAAATTTATGCATGTCAATTTTCATTAACTGAAGACGATGAGTTCTCGAGATACATCAGTTAATAGGTTTTCATTAAATTGCTCGTAGATTACGTCACGGTTTTGCCATGACTTTGAAAATGTTCATTTGCCAAGTTCACGTGTATACCTATACATGGTAAAAATATGATAAGACATGAAACATGCATTGTTGGGATATAGATGACACAAAGAAGTGGGGTGTATGGAATGAAAATTAGAAGAAGAAGAAAGAAGATTTTGACGAAATTAGAAGGTGATCTATCGGTGTACGACAGACCACCTAATTAGGTTGAACCTTTTGGAGTCAAATAGACATACGTTGCACACAAGGGCACACACACGCACACACCCACACGCACGCACACACACTCATACACACATACACACGTATGCCCACACGCGCATACACACGTATATACACGCACACACATTCACACACACACACACACACACACACACCTACACACCTACATACATTTCATGCATTATGCTATTTCATGAGACAGACAGACCACCTAATTAGGTTGAACCTTTTGGAGTCAAATAAACATACGTTGCACACAAGGGCACACACACGCACACACCCACACGCACGCACACACACTTACACACACATACACACACATGCCCACACGCGCACTCACATTCACACACCCATACACACACGTACACACCTACATACATTTCATCCTTTATGCTATTTCATGAGAAAATATGGTGATTCGGAGAAAAAAAAACAGAGGAGAAATTTAAAGTAAGTTATGTTTGATTTGTCATTTATCCGTTATTTCATTCATGAATAAACTTCGTTATAAAATATGTACATGCATTCACTCGTCAGAAATGCATTCATACCTCAATATTGATCCATAATCACTTGCAGGTCAACCAATTCAAAACAACACCAAACTAACAAACCTTAAAAGGATTCGTAATACAACTTAGGAAAACAATCTTCGTTCGGCTCATATTTACTTGATTTAATGCTTTTACATTATGTTATTATTATTATTTATGATAATTCATTGGGCATATCAATACAATATAAAGTTATAGCAAAAGATTGAGGACGATTCATTAAAAATACAAGTGATACGTATTTGAATGGATTGGATGCTAGCAAATGGGATGCCAGGGTAGAAGAAATGTAATTTAATGCCCGTGGTCCCATATCTTCCCCCAGAAACCCATTTGCATTCATGCATGATACAACATATGCACAGGAAATACATGAATGATGCGTGGGTTAACCTATGGTCATTTGACTAGGTGTTAAGAATTTTATGAGGATAATAGATATCCCCTGTATGATTAACATCCTTTATACCCTCCACCCGAAACCAATTTGCATGCATCCACTGACTTAAAAAACCCTCTACCAATACATGATTAGGAATATATTTAACCCTGTAAGTACCAAGTTATGAAAAACCCATTTTTTTGCTACACGTGTGTAGCATGTGACTTGTTTGGCTGTGTGTGTGTGTGTGTGTGTGTGTGTGTTCTCAGCCAATCCCTAGACCCATTCTGTGTGTAGGCTAGGTTTTATGTATTGAGGTGAAGAAGGAAACTGGAGGACTTGCTTGGTTGGTGTCTGATCGAGTGGCAACTGCCTTTATTCTAGTATATTACACACATATATACACAGCATTGGTGGTGGTCATGTTATGTAACAGTCTGGGGTGAGAAAGCTGGGGGAGACAGAGAGAGAAGGTGCATGCAGGGGTAGAGTAAACAAACATATCAGATGGGGGGAAGTAGTGGCTAATCCTTGGCCGTGGGAATGAGAGTGGATAGGAGTGGATGGGAACAGCTATGAACATCTGGTTCATTGTACAGTACTGATTTACAAACACAATACTAGGCATGTGTTTTATAGCTCTGGGGGGAGATCGAGAGAAATAGAGAGAGCGAGAGAGGTTGTGTGTACATGCAAGCTTTGTGTAACATGCTTATCTGTGTAAAGTATGCCTTGTGTGTGTGTGTGTGTATGGGACATCAGCTCTCAGCCAATCAATGAATTTCTGCTTAACTTTTAAGCAGAAATACAAAACAAGCCGAATTCTTGATATCAAGAAATCGAATTCGTGGGCAACTTTTAAGTTCGAAATCAGAAAATAAATACTGCATTACTTTTGCGCTGGAAATCAACTATGGATTTTAATTCTGCGCAACTTTTGAGCTCAAAATCTGCCAATCAATGAATTTCTGCTTAACTTTTAACTTTTAACTTAACTTTGAGCTCAAAATCTGCCAATCAATGAATTTCTGCTTAACTTTTAACTTTTAACTTAACTTTTAAGCAGAAATACAAAACAAGCCGAATTCTTGATATCAAGAAATCGAATTCGTGCGTATGGCAAGCCGTTTTATCATTTATTCCTATTTCTTGATATCACGAATTCGATTTCTTGATATCAAGAATTCGACTTTTTGATATCAAGAATTCGATTTCTTGATATCAAGAATTGCCATTGCTTAACTACACAAAACCATTTCTTGATATCAAGAATTCGAATTCTTGATATCAAGAATTCGACTTCTTGATATCAAGAAATGAATTATTGATATCTCTTAATTTCGAGCGGAAGACTAATGCAAAAAATACTTGGATATCAAGCACAAAAGTATTGCACAAATGTTCAACTTATTTCCAGCTCAAAAGTTGCGCAGAATTAAAATTCATAGTTGATTTCCAGAGCAAAAGTAATGCAGTATTTGTTTTCTGATTTCGAACTTAAAAGTTGCGCACGAATTCGATTTCTTGATATCAAGAATTCGGCTTGTTTTGTATTTCTGCTTAAAAATTAAGCAGAAATTCATTGATGTAATTCTGCTTAAAAGTTAAGCAGAAATTCATTGATTGGCTGATTTTGAGCTCAAAAGTTGCGCAGAATTAAAATCCATAGTTGATTTCCAGCGCAAAAGTAATGCGCAGTATTTCTTTTCTGATTTCGAACTTAAAAGTTGCCCACGAATTTGATTTCTTGATATCAAGAATTCGAATTCTTGATATCAGAAAATGAATTCTTGATATCAAGAAATCAAATTCGTGATATCAAGAATTCGACTTCTTGATATCAAGAATCCGAATTGTTGATATCAAGAAATGGTTTTGTGTAGCTAAGCAATGGCAATTCTTGATATCAAGAAATCGAATTCTTGATATCAAGAAATCAAATTCTTGATATCAAGAAGTCGAATTCTTGATATCAAGAATTCGAATTCGTGATATCAAGAAATAGGAATAAATGATAAAACGGCTTGCCATACGTGCGCAACTTTTAAGTTCGAAATCATAAAACAAATACTGCATTACTTTTGCGCTAGAAATCAACTATGAATTTTAACTCTGCGTAACTTTTGAGCTCGATATCCAAATGGGTTCTTGCAATGATTTTGCGCTCGAAATAAATCACTTAACAATTCTTGATATCAAGAAATGAATTCTTGATATCAAGAAATGGAATTTCTGATATCAAGAAATCGAAATCTTGATATCAAGAATTTGATTTCTTGATATCAAGAATTCGATTTCTTGATATCAAGAATTGCCATTGCTTAACTACACAAAACTATTTCTTGATATCAAGAATTCGAATTCTTGATATCAGAAAATGAATTCTTGATATCAAGAAATCGAATTCGTGATATCAAGAATTTGACTTCTTGATATCAAGAATTCGAATTGTTGATATCAAGAAATGGTTTTGTGTAGCTAAGCAATGGCAATTCTTGATATCAAGAAATCGAATTCTTGATATCAAGAAATCAAATTCTTGATATCAAGAAGTCGAATTCTTGATATCAAGAATTCGAATTCGTGATATCAAGAAATGGGAATAAATGATAAAACGGCTTGCCATACGTTCGCACAAACTGGTGAAATCTGATGGGCTGTGGGATTTCTGGAATTGGTGTTTTTCCTTTTTCTAAAAGGACGAGGTAAATAAAACGAAGAATTTTTTGGAAGAGTGACAAGGACTGGCCTCAACATATTGTTGGTCAAGCTCTGCCGAGTCTTTTCGGTGATTTCAATCAACCATTATTCAAAAAAAGTAACGAGGCAAATATAAAGAAGGATGGGCTTTGTTAGGGGAGTGAAAAGTACAGGCATCAATAGACATCAATCAACACGCACACACACACACACACACACACACACACACATACACACAAATACACACACACGCACAGGCACCCACCCTCCTCTAGCCGTCTCACGGCATGAATTAACTTCTCGCTTACGTGTCGTGTCGCTTTCTGGTATGTGCCGCTGTCGCCGTCTCCTCGCAAATTCCCCATAGGCATCTAGGAGAAATTAAAGAAGAAACAAAATGTAGGCCTATTCCTGGTTTGTGACAAAAAGATGCTCGAAATGGGCATCAAGTCGTTCAGTGTCTGCACTTTCCACTGCCCATCTCACCCCCATCCACCTGGCAATAAAAATAAATGAATGAATATTCCGAGACCATTTTAATTTGGATCTTTGTAAACATGAGTGAATGGCGGACAATCTGCACGAGACTCCAAACGTCCTCTTGCGGCAAGTGGCTTGCTAAATAATACAACAATGAGTTTTTACTTAATGACTTTATAACCAACCTCGAAGCGACCCTTTTTGATGATGTAACTTAATCCAAACCTTACACATTAACTCTTACCATGATATAAACACCAACCCCGAAGCCTTACCCTCATCAGCTTTTGATTGGAGACGAACTAGGGATTGGGCCAAATGGGTGTCGACCAAATGGCAAAATATCGATCGTATACACATAATAGATATTTTTCACTCAACGTTAAAATCATAACGTAAAACTACTTCCCCACCATTCAAATAATCTACATTGCCAGATGCATACCTGTAACGAAGCATGACGTCACCAATGCAGCAACCAGGATAACGAGTAGTATCTTCTGCATGTTGGGTTCTCAGAGTAACCAAATGCAGTCAACTTATATGCTATGTAGTTCACAGTCACTACTAACTGACCAAACCCTTACGTCTGTTCGCACAAGCTGCTATATGAAATATGATGGGCGGTGGGATTTCTGAAGTGGTGTTTCTACTTTTCACATTTTCGCGCTCTGCCGAGTCTTTTCGGTGATTTCAATCAACCATTATTAAAAACAAAAAGGTGACCAAGCAAATATAAAGAAGGATGGGTTTTGTTAGGGGAGTGAAAAGTACAGGCATCAATAGATCTTATCCAGAGCGTACGTGGTGGAGGGAACTTTTGTAGATGGTGGGAACAAATATGTGGGAGGAATCATACACAAACACGATAAAATCTATTGATGCCTGGACTTTTCACTCCCCTAACAAAGTCCATCCTTCTTTATATTTGCCTCGTTACTTTTTTTGAATAATGGTTGATTGAAATCACCGAAAAGACTCGGCAGAGCTTGACCAACAATATGTTGAGGCCCGTCCTTGTCACTCTCCCAAAAAAACCTTCATAATATTTACCTCGTCCTTTTAGAAAAATGAAAAACACCAATTCTAGAAATCCCACCGCCCATCATATTTCATATAGCAGCTTGTGCGAACAGACGTAAGGGTTTAGTCAGTTAGTAGTGACTGTGAACTACATAGCATATAAGTTGACTGCATTTGGTTACTCTGAGAACCCAACATGCAGAAGATACTACTCGTTATCCTGGTTACTGCATTAGTGACGTCATGCTTTTTTACAGTTATGCATCTTACAATGTAGATTATTTGAATGGAAGGGGAAGTAGTGTTACGTTATGATTTTAACGTTGAGTAAAAAAAATATGTATTATGTGTATACGATCGATATCTTTCCATTTGGTCGACACCCATTTGGCCCAATCCCTAGTTCGTCTCCAATCAAAAGCTGATGAGGGTAAGGGTTCGGGGTTGGTGTTTATATCATGGTAAGAGTCAATGTATAATGTTTTGGTTAAGTTACATCCTCAAAAAGGGTCGCTTCAAGGTTGGTTATAAAGTCGTTAGGTAAAAAATCATTGCACAATTTGTTGTATTCTTTAGCAAGCCACTTGCCGCAAGAGGACGTTTGGAGTCTCGTGCAGTCATGTTTACAAAGATCCAAATTAAAATGGTCTCGGAATATTCTTTCATTTATTTTTATTGCCAGGTGGGTGGGATGAGGTGGGGAGGGGAAAGTGCAGACACTGAACGTCTTCATGCCTATATCGATCACCTTTTTTTGTCACAAGCCAGGAATAGGCCTACATTTTGTTTCTTCTTTAATTTCTCCTAGATGCCTATGGACAAACTTCGAGGAGGCGGCGGCGGCGGCGGCACATTCTCATAGCAGAAAGAGCGACACGTAAGCGGCAAGTCAATTCGTTAAATGCGCCGTGAGACGGCTAGAGGAGCGGGGGGGGGGGGGTGCTTGTGCGTGTGTGTGTATTTGTGTGTGTGTGTGTGTGTGTGTGTGTGTGTGTGTATTTGTGTTTTCGTGTGTGTGGGTGCCTGTGCCTGTGCGTGTGTGTTTATTTGTGTGTGTGCGTGTGTGCGTAAGATGTAGCTGTACATTACAAGTTTGCACTTCAAAACCCGAAAAATGCCTCACAAGCTTGTAATACACTTGTAAAGTATAGCTACGTCTCACTGACAATCGATTGGTTGCTGTATAAATTTTGTATTCATTTATCATTTTTTTTTTCTGCCAGAGGAGACTGGGTACTGTCTTGAGGACAAGCAGTTGGTGGTTGAAGACATACAAGTCAGAGATATGAATCCTCACGTCATCGTAGAGTCGTAGAAAATCTTACTGGCAGAGTCAGTGTGGATGGAGAAAGAAGATATCACCAGCGAGCGTTAAACTTAGTGGTCCACACGGGCTGACACACGTGTAGCAAAAAAATGGGGTTTTCATAACTTGGTATTTACAGGGTTAAATATATTCCTAATCATGTATTGGTAGAGTTTTTTACGTCATTGGATGCATGCAAATGGGTTTCGGGTGGAGGGCATAAAGGATGTTAATCATACAGGGGATATCTATTATCCTCATAAAATTCTTAACACCTAGTCAAATGACCATAGATTAACCTACGCATCTTTCATGTATTTTCTGTGCATATTTTGTATCATGGATGATTGTAAATGGGTTTCTGGGGGAGGATAAGTGGACCAAGGGCATTAAATTACATTTACGTTTCGTGTTGTTTTAATTTTGTTGACCTGCAAGTGATTATGGATCAATATTGAGGTATGAATGCATTTCTTACGAGCGAATGCATGTACATATTTTATAACGAAGTTCATTCATGAATGGAATAACGGATAAATGACAAATTAAACATAACTTACTTTAAATTTCTCCTCTGTTTATTTTTTCCTCCGAATCACCATATTTTCTCATGAAATAGCATAATGCATGAAATGTATGTATATGTGTACGTGTGTGTGTGAATGTGTGTGCGTGTATATGCGTGTGTATGCGCGTGTGGGCATGTGTGTGTATGTGTGTGTGAGTGTGTGTGCGTGCGTGTGGGTGTGTGCGTGTGTGTGCCCTTGTGTGCAACGTATGTCTATTTGACTCCAAAAGGTTCAACCTAATTAGGTGGTCTGTCGTACACCGATAGATCACCTTCTAATTTCGTCAAAATCTTCTTTCTTCTTCTTCTAATTTTCATTCCATACACCCCACTTCTTTGTGTCATCTATATCCCAACAATGCATGTTTCATGTCTTATCATATTTTTACCATGTATAGGTATACACGTGAACTTGGCAAATGAACATTTTCAAAGTCATGGCAAAACCGTGACGTAATCTACGAGCAATTTAATGAAAACCTATTAACTGATGTATCTCGAGAACTCATCGTCTTCAGTTAATGAAAATTGACATGCATAAATTTTATGATAGGACAATTAATCTAATGAATAAAAACGCGTGCGTACGCGTACGTTAGTGCAATAACGCGCGCGTAAAATTCGAGAAAGCTCCAAATCGACTAGAAATTGTTTTACATATGTTTCAGGCCATTTCTAGCATTTTAAAAATTTCCGCGTACGCAGCGTAAAAATTCCGTTTTGTCCAGTGGTTTCATGTTTCTGACACTACATACATCACCTCCTGTCATTTTGAGCCATCTCCATGCCATAATAGAGTCGTGCAGGTGCGTCAAAGTTGAAAGTCTGCGCGTGCGTCAATATTTTTTTGTGTGCAAATATTGCAAAAAACATGACTATCTTCAATCGGCCATAGCTCTTCAGAATGGCTAGTGGCCCCAATTTCTTTTTAATATGTGAAAAGAATATGAAATGTAGATGTGATTTAATGTGTCATTTTACCCGTAAGTACATCGTGACGTCATCATATTGCCATATGAATCGAAAAAATAGATTTTCATGTATGACGTCATTAACTTTTTCACCCGTTTGAGCATATCTCGGTAATCAATTTTCTCCCAAATTTCAGTATGTTGTGCCTAAGACATTGATCTATGGTAAAAAAAAAAATGTCTTTGTACACATTTTGACTACGCCATCATGGTGCAAATGTTTATGAAAAGCATTATGTCAAATTTTTACATATTTACGTGTAATGTCAATGGGAGAGGCATTTATTTCAAATCTTGAATAAATTTTTATTGACATGACAATATTTTAGCAGCTGTATCTCGCTTATGTTTGAATCTTTTACTCCGAAATTTTAGTATATTGTAACTGAGTCTACTAGCTTTTAGGAGTTGTCTCCATTTCTTAATCAGATGTCGGGTTCTTGGCGAATTTTTACCTTGAACATTGATTTCTTAATCATTATAGCCCCATTTCTGCTTCACGTGTTAAGTAAATGGGAAGATTTGTGGTTCAATGTAAGGCGCTGTTTTAAGAACGTGAGGCCCCTTGTTCGAATCCTGGTGTGGGTAGGGTCAGTTTTTCATTCCTTTTGCAATGTGACCTTTGCGACCTTCTTCTGTTCAATCCCTCACTTATTCATTCTGTTTGAGATTTTCTCTCCTATTGTTTTCTCCTCGCCCATTTATCTTAAATGACTATTAATTACATGTTGTTAGCACATACATGTCACCATTAGGCAAGTCTCTTTCGTGTGTGCTGCCTTTGATTTCTAGTGAATAGGTGATGTCACCATGGAAGGTCCATGGTGTCACCGTGCATTGACCATCCAATGTCATACAGACCACCTTACACCTTATACTTGTCCACAAGTATGTCTCGTTTCTATTCTGTTATAGAATGGGATGGTGTTTTTTCTATCCTTTCTTTTCTCTTCCCCCCCCCCCCCCCCCCCCAATGCATTCCTGTTGGCGGGCTCACTCCTATAATTGTGCACTGTGTTCTGGCAGATAGAGTCAATCATAATGATTATTAAAGATCAGTTGTCACAACTCGATCATTTAAAAGGGAGCACGTATTCAAGGGGTTGTATATTAGATATGAGATAAGCTGTGATCTCTTTGTGAGGGGCTAGAGAGATGTGCCTATAAATCTGATAGTGCTATAGAAGTCGAGTCTTTTATTCTGGAACTGGGTATAAAAATATAACAGGGAGGAATATTCTTATCTATGGCATTTCTGAAGTGGTGTTTATACTTTTCACATTTCCTCGCTCTGCCGAGTCTTTTCGGTGATTTCAATCAACCATTATGAAAAAAAGTGACCAAGCAAATATAAAGGCGGATGGGTTTTGTTAGGGGAGTGAAAAGTACAGGCATCAATAGATCTTATCCAGGGCGTACCAAGTGGTGGAACGGACTTTTGTAATATGGTGGGAACAAATATGTGGGAGGAATCATACACAAACACATCAACATGGAACAGAAT
>OZ022576.1:7421037-7511037 GCA_963669155.1 Arbacia lixula
CCCCTTCAATGCTACAAAGTGAGTCTTGTAATTATCATACCAATGCTATACATGTTATTTACGATGTAAGATACATTTTACATCCATAGTAAATTCAATTTGCTTATGTATTTGATGGTTTACCTTTGACCTTGGATTACTCTTCTTATGTCGTTTCGTGCCCCACATAGATACACTACAATTTACATCGCTTACATTTACTACATTCTACTTTCATGAACTAACATCATGACAGAAAATCCCTTTTTTATTTCCTAGCTGCATCTTCTTGCATATCTACCTGCTACTTCACCTTTACTCTTTCTCCCTCTTCCATCGTATCTTTGTTTCTTTAACGACTCTCTTATTTTTCTCTTGTTTTCCGCCTCTCTCACTGCTGCTCATACTGCCTCACCCTCTTTCTCTCTCCTCAGTGATACTCCTTCACAATCTGACCCCATCTCCTCCATTTTCGTCTTTCTCTCCCTCATCCATCCCCCTTTCTTCTCCGCTGCTCCCACTTCTCCCTGACACTCCTCCGTATCTCATACTACCCCTTACCACTTCCATTCCCCGCCTTTTTAATATTCTTTCCTCTCCCCTTCCCTACCACATCTGTCTTTTCCTTCCTTTCTCTCCTCCTCCACCTCCTCCCTAGCTGCCACTCCTCCTCCATCTCATCTACCCATTTCACCCTCTCCCTCTATCTCTGTCCTCCCTTCTTCTCCTTCCGAACTTACTCTTCCTCTTTCTTATCTCCCTTTATCATTCAATCTCCCTCCTTTTCTTATATTGCATTCCTCATTGCTCCTGCCTATCCCAGCTTATCCTCCTTCCTGGTACCACCGTCTCTCCTCCCATTTCATCGTCCTTATTCTTTGCCATTGTTTCTGTCATCATGCCCCGCCCTGCTCTTCGTCTTATTCCTCTTCAATTTCGTTTTCCTCTTTTCCTTTCGCTCTTTGCTAATTCTCCTGACATCCTCTTCCCTTCAACTTTTCCCACTTTCTCCCCTTCCCTCTTCCATTCCCTCCTCCTCCATGCTTCTCTCCTGGCCGAGTCCAGATCATCAGATAATGGACGTTTCCATGTGTTGGCCTCTCTCCACTCACACACTTTTCTATCCACCCGGATCAGTATCATGCAAATAAGTTCTCTTACTTTGTGCTATCAGTGTAATATATGCATTGATGTAACAACATCGTGTTTACTATGATTTATCACATCCCGGGCTCCGTAACATAAAGGTTTGATATCAATCGCAAATTGGCAATGGCCAATCAACATCATTGTTACATACACTTTTTTTTCAAAAGGCTGACCAGCAACCAATCAGAAGTTGTCTTTCAAATTTGCGATTGATCGCAAACTTTACGGTGCCCCGGAGTGTGGGACGTAATAAACACTTGCACAGGCAAATAGCCTAGGTACTAGGCTGTGAGGTGCATGGACACAACCCATTCTGTTAACAATTATGTCTGGTATCACAGACTATGCCCCAATAGCATCCTCGCTCCGCCCCAAAGCCAGAGGAGTTATGACGTCTTTGGTGCGTGACAACGACAATGAATTTATTTCTTTGACGGCCCCTCATGGGGGCATGGAAGAAATATAATAATTAATAACAATGGGAAAAATTGGCACAAGAAAAAATACAACGGGAAAAAAGAAACAAATATGATAATAAACATACGTGCAATGAGAGCAATGATAACAGGCATATATGAAGGCACCCATTCCCACAGAGTAGCAAAAGATATAACGTAATTTGGACTTCTTAATCCGGAAATAGGATTGGTTAACAGACATAGTTGTTGACAGACTGGGTTGTGTCCATATGCACGTCGCAGCATAGTACCTATGCTAGCCGGCCAATAGCCGTGGTGTTTGTGTGAGTGTGTGTGTGTGTGTGTGTGTGTGTGTGTGTGTGTGTGTGTGTGTGTGTGTGTGTGTGTGTGTGTGTGTGTGTGTGTGTGAAGAAAGAGAAGAAAGAGTGTTTCTATAATAATGGAACGGCATAAAAAGGGAATCAAAATTTTAAAAAGCTGAATCACTTTCTAATTAGATCTTTAAACAACTTGAATTGACATTAGATGCAAATTATAATTCGTTTGCGTTTATTTGATACCCTTATTGATCTGCAGGGTAGTTCTAGGGTAGCTCCTTCCTTACCTTCCTTACCGGGCATTTTGGGAACACGCATGCAGTCCCTCCGACCCCGGAGTGAGGGAGGGGGAGGGGCTGAGCCATCTACAACACTACAGATGCCCAATTTGGTCCTGGGCCCTGTCTTAAAGCGAAAGATTTGCCATCTACAGAATCAATCGTCAAGATCAATAGTAGCTACGTGATTGATCGCAATTTAACGACCCTTTTGAGGAGATACGATTAATCGTAGCCTGTTAAAATCAATCGTAGCTGGTTATAAAACGGGGCTCTAGTCTTGTCTACGATTAACCAATCTAGCATTTGATTATGTCACAAGATCCTGAAACCAAACAAAAATTGGACCTGTTTTGCTGTAATCTTCACACTTCCCTTTAACATGTTTAATGTTAATACTGTATAACTCCAACGGAAAGATTTGTCAACGTCAGTGGTATTATTCACGAGGTTTCTATGTGTGTTGAGCATACCGCATTGTTCATGGCTGCTCACTATGAACTTGACTTCACACAGTCATCACAATTTACGTCGGTTCTCAGTTAGCCCTGCAATAATAATAATACAAAGCAATGATAATAAAAATGAAAAGAAAAAGGGGGAGTAGCACAGGCGGGGGTGGGGTGGGGGATGGTATGGGTAAGGTGTGTGTGTGTGTGTAGGTGCATGCGTGTGTATGTGTGAACAGGAAGGCGGGGGGTTAAGGTGTGTGTGTGTGTGTGTGTGTGTGTGCGTGTATGTGTGTGTGTGTGTGTGTGTGTGTGTATGTGTGTGTGTGTGTGTGTGTGTGTGTGTGTGTGTGTGTGTGTGTGTGTGTGTGTGTGTGTGTGTGTGTAGGGTGGGGAAGGGGAGGGGGGAGGTGGCTTCCCTTTCGCTTGAGGATGGACCGACTCTAGTTGCAAGACTTTGCACGTACGATAGGTTAGCACAAATAAGCCAAATAAGAATCAATGCCTTTTCGGTAGTCCTATTAAAACTTACAAAGATTAGATTAAATTGAAATAGAAGGAAAGGGTGGTGATGGAATATATTGGTTCTAGTTGTGAGCTAGTTAAAACAAAGAAGGTGTTATAAAGAAAAGAGAGGAGATGGTGCGCGGATAATAGTAAATTTTGCATTCAGTTATTGAATGTTTTCACATAGACTAGCTTTCGCGAGGTGTACCGCCGCCACCCAATCAATAAAGAAAGTGCGTTCGCGCATCAACACTGCGCAAGATCCGCTATTTAAGGAATGTTTATTTTCCACGGTAAACGTTTTATATTGAATACAAGGATATCAAATTAGCTATGATTATGAATACTACAGAGTTGTTTAAATCATATTTGAGAAGTGGGTTACAATCTTTATATGTCTTTATTCCTTTAGAAGGCACTGATTCCAAAAGGCATCATCGTTCCCCAGCTTTGCGTGTCAGATTAAGTCTTGCTCAACACGTTTTGTCTGTATTACTTGTGCAGAAATAAGAATTGGTTTTCTTTAATTCGTCACCATCAAAAAGCAACTCTCACCAACCCAAGAACGCGAAGGCGCGGTGGCAGCGGAGCTCACTCCCACATCTTCCCACATCTGGGCCCCGTAACATAAAGGTTTGCGAGTAATCGCAAAATGGCAATGGCCAATCAACATCATTGTTGCATGTGCTCTTTGTTCAAAAGACTGACCAGTAACCAATCAGAATTTGTCTTTTAAATGTGCAATTGATCGCAAAGCTTTATGTTACGGGGCCCTGATGGAGGTTATAGGGGTGTTCTTCTTCTCGGCACAGTTGGGAGCGTGCAGGAAGTGGGAGATAACAACGCTCATCGTAACTGTTTACCCTGCGTGGCGAGGTGTGTCTTCTAATTTCCAAACGATGGTGATCCGATTATATATCTGAACTTTAAGCAGGGGTAACTGATTTGTTCAGAGATATAACAAATTAAACTTGTACTTGCATTTAGCTGTGATGTACCTGTATTGTGTTATTTTGTGAAGTGACATCATCTGTATCTGTCAATGTCACCTTACTCTGTATGGCGCGGAGGTGTGCCCTTTAATTGCAAAAGGATGGTGATCCGATTATACAAGAGTAAAGCTGAACTTCAAACAGGAGTAACCGATTTGTTCAGAGATATATACTTGTATTCAGCTGTAATATATATGAATTGGGTTATTTATACAATAACATCATCTCTCATTCTCTCTCAGTCTGTCCCTCTTTCTCGGTATATGTCTGCCTCTACATGTGTTGTTTGTCTCTCTCTCTCCCTCTCTTTCTCTCTTTCTCTCTCTCTGTATGTTTTGTTCACTGTTTCTTACCTGTGTTTCTGCCTGTCCGCCTCTCTCTCTCTCTCTCTCTCTCTCTCTCTCTCTTTTTCTCTCTATCTGTGTCTCTCTCTCGTTCTGTCTCCCTGTCTCTCTGTCTCTCTCTGTCTCTCTCTGTCTCTTTCTCTGTGCGTGTGTGTGTCTCTCTCTCCCTTTCTTTCTCTCTCTCTCTCTCTCCCTCCCCCCCTCTCTCTCTCTCTCTCTCTCTCTCTCTCTCTCTATATATATATATATACATAAATATATTTCCCTCTCCCTATTGATTTCAATAGGATTGAACTGCATTTTCTTCAGAATGAATTATGTAAACATAAGTTTGCAAACACATAATACAATTCATGAGCAATTGAATTTGATAACGTAATACCAAATTCATGATGCATACATCATGATGCAGAGATGTACAGTTAATCTTTAGAAGCATAATTTTACTCATTAATCTCACCGAGGCCATGAAATTAAATATATAATAAACGGGTATTTACCGACAATACAACTATTGACCCGAAGTAACTGTTTATGCGACCACACTTAGTTGTAGTTGCAAGGTATATCAATAGGAACACGTTCTACAGCATATAACCGATGCCATTTTTTTTTTATGTCCGTCCGTTTGTTCGTCCGTCCGAGTTGGTCGAGTTGTTGGAAGTTTTGCCCTGTGTTAGAGGGAGACACGAAGTGGTCACATACATGACGTGATTTTTTTTTTTGTCATGATCGAACTACCCACGCTGGGAGTCTCCGGTACCATTGCGTGTCTGGTATAAATGAAACACACCTTAAATCTGTAGTGCAAACTTGCATCTACGTTTTTAATCATTAAAGGCCTATACCTTACACGCTCTTACATGCAACTTAAGTTGCTATCAGATCACAAAATCATTTTCTTGGGTTAGAAACTATAGAGCTGTAATAAAGACACAACAAGCTTGTTATTTGCTAAAGGTTAAGCAGTTTCCAAAGTTTGTTTAATCAGTGTTTTTGAATAGATAGTTAAAAGTCTCAAAAGTGATTTAGGGAATTGAAATGAATACATGTACTTACAAAAGAACAGATTCATATTCATAATAATGTAAATATGATTCCGAGGAAAACAATGAAACAGTTACAAGTAGGATGAAATACAGAAGACTCAAATCCTAAATAGGCGCAACTGCACCGTGGGTTATTTCTCATGGAACATTTTGGAAATAGAGAGTAAAGTGCTGCCTCACCCCGCCCCCGCCCCCCCCCCCCCCTTCCATGCACACACACACATACACACACTTGATTAAACACCCAAAATTCTCTCATGATTCGACCACTCAATATATTACGATAAACCGAAATGAGTATAATGATGAGTAGAATACAATGTGCTCAATATTCATCTGTGATAAATATTTATTAAAAGTCTCAAAAAACATTTAAGGAATTAAGATGAGAACTAAGATTCATATTTATAATCATTTGAATATCATCTATTATTCAAACCCTCAAACTATTCCAGTTAGAATAGTGGTCTTTAACCCTACACAATCATCAAAGTGTTCGTAAACGCATTAAACCTGGTTAGTGTGAACACGTGATCAACTTCGTCATAAGACAAGATATGAATGGGGATGACTGGTGAGCCAAATCACGCATCCATGAAACGTCCAAGAGTATTAAGGTTGCGTAATCATCCACCAGGGGTGCGACTGCGCACCCCTTTTGTGGAGTGGATTCATTTGGAATCTAGACGCCATGGAGCTAAGAAGAACATGGATGCTACGGCTGACTGTGGCTATTTTATTAGGGGTGAGTTTTTTCGATCCATACAATATTATCTTTTTACTAACTAAAAAACAACATTCGTAATTATTTTGCATAATACTGATTTCCCTCACTATAGGAATCACAAAACCATGACTTTTTATTTTGTTTTTCTTAGGGCAAGATGTTATATTTCACTTGTCTTGGTTATCATTTTTCATGAACTTTGTTCATGTTACTTTGTATAATGTTTGGAATGGCGATCCCCATTTTTTTATTCAAGCAGTTCATATTTTTGCATGAATTGCTTGTTTTACGAGAGTGACGATAAAGTGAAATCTTTCACAAAATCAGACATTTTTTCCATCAATGGAATTAAATTGCAACCATTTCAGTTTTCGAAATAAATCCCTTAACAAGCTGATCGTGGAACTTAATGTTTAATTGCTATCGTTCCCTCATCAAATATAGGAATGTGCTGGTCTGTTACCTCTATTTATTATTCAGACAACTTTTCATTGTTTGACTTCTCTGCCACCCCTCTTATGTATATGGGAATGTAGCAAATTTACAAGACATAATTCTAACTTCTAACAGACAGAAACTCACGTTAATTACTGTAATGGCACGAAATCGTAAAAGAAATGATTAAGCACAGCTAACGAGTACATGCGAACTGTGCATCATATCCCATAATAATATCCGTTTTGATCTTGAAGGTGCTCTAGCATGACTTTGTATCTTGTACAGGTACTATTGAGAGTTGCGCATCATATTTCATAATCATATCTCATTATAATCTCTGTGTCTATCTGATGAGTGCTCAGAAAGATCGTTGTGTCCTGTACGGGTGCTATTGCGAATTGTTCTTCATATTTCATTATCATATCTCATAATGATTTCGCTGTCTTTCTTCAAGGTGCTCCAGCATGGCTTTGTGTGTGGTACGGGCACCTTCAACCTTGAACTGCAGTCGTACGTCGGCGACGCGCGCGACTTCAACTACGACTGCTGCGACGAAGGGGTAATCACGTGTGGTGGATGCGATATCTCCTTCACCATCTGCCTCGACGACTTCCCAAGGTCAGTGAGATCGAACGATTTTTTTTAAATATAATATGTAGACTTCTTCATTTGGTCATTCATTTTGATATTTTAACAACACGGAATACGTTTAGATCTATATCATATTTCGTTTTGCGCATGGTATGCTTTTATTCAATGCAAACATATTTACCTTGGAAACATCAACCATCTTCTTAAATGAACTGGGTGGATTACTTATTAATCAACCAAAATATACTTTAAACAAATCAGAATTGACACTTATCAAAGTTCTGATTCTTTAAATAATGATTTAATATTACAAAATCAACTTGACATTAAAATAAGTATAATGTTATCCTCCCCTAAGATCACGTCTGATTGTAAATATTCACGCATCACTGAGCATATATATATATATTCACCTAACAAACACAACGTCTGTTAAAGAAATACATTGATTCAACATTGGATATTATTGCTTAACTGAATCAGATACACAACAAACCAGATAGCCGCAGCACTGAAGCGCAGCTAACTACAACAAAATGAAACGTTGCAGCGCGAAATTATAGACAAATTCGGTCACCGTGGCGATTTCCTATGGCGCAACAATCTAGTTCAGACGTTGCACAGGGTGTACTTGCGGATCATTCTGCGGATCATTCTGCATGTCTCGCTCCGCGGAGGCGCAACGACGGTCTTGCATATTTGAAAACTGCATTTGTTAAACAATGATTCCCTTTTGTTGATGTACATTGACAAATAGCAGGACCTGCTATGATGAGCAGGAATGTGCAGTTTTTCATTTCGATTTATCTTGTACCCCTCGTTTCCATGTCACACGCCAAGTGTAATTGCTTGCAATTTGGCAGGGGTGTTTTTATCCTCATTAACTAACTTCTGTGTGAAAATGTGATTGATCCGTCAAGTCATGCATGAATGAGCTTGCATTAAAGGTAAACGTGTCGCTTTTCATAAGTCACAGGAGTCCATTTTTTAACCCCCAAAAGAGTAAATAATAGTATTTTTTGCTTTGTTTATGTAGTGTGAGCGCAATGGCATTGCTATAACTTCTTATGTTTTTAGAAAATGTGAAGATATATTTTACTGGAAAAAAAATAATTTGACTTTTTGAATAAACTTCATGGATTTCACCATTTCAAGAATTAGAAATGCTGAAAATGTTTGAATTGAGCCCATTCAACCCTAAAAAAAAATATTAAAAGTGTGAGGGGATGTGTAAGGGGGTCAAACGATCGATGATTATCATAAATAGCACTTGATTATTCACCAAAAACAGAATTGGTCGAAATCCTGTACCACAATTCCCCCAAAACGACCCTTGTGAATTTTGAAAAGTGACATTTTTGCAATTGATATGTGCTCACTCATGCATGACTTGACCGATCAATCAAATTTTCACACCAAAGTTAGCCAATGAGTGTAGGAGCGCTCCTGACATATTATTTTGCTCAAAACCGTTTTGTTAAAAAGTTATGCTATTTTGAAGGGGGGTGCTTACTTTTTTGTTGTGTTTATATCTTCCTCGAATATTCAACTAAACGATTCAATCGATATATGTTAAATAGATGGATCATTTCTTTGCTTATTTGTGAGTTTCCTATTAGGTGGTGGTTGGTTGGTTAGTTGGTAGGCTGGTTGGTTGGTTGACTAACACTAAATGGGAAACTTCATTAAGCCATTGATTGCAGAATATAGAGCCATTTAGAGACTGGTACGAGAGTTCATTACGTAACCACTTTGCCCCTGAACAGGCGGAGGCAGTCTCCTCTGAAGCGCTCATTGATGAGCACGTAGACCACGGCATTGACTGCATGGTTAAGCGCGCGGATCGTTAGGGCGAAGTACACGGTCCTGGCCCCAGCTTGGCTGGACTGGAACTTCTCCAGCGCTTCCTCGGGAAAGTTCTCAAAGACCACACTCGGGAGGGTGGTGACGATGAAAATGACGGTGAGGACCAGCAGCATTATGGTCATGCTATCTCGACGTCGAGCGCGATGGCGCTTTGTTGAGCGTTGCTTGAACTGCAACGTCGGCGCAGCACTTTGACACGGAAAGTTGGAATGGGATAAGATATCTCGATTCTCAGGCAATGTTTCAGTGACACGTCCACTGTGGTTGCTCGATGAGAAGCCTAGCATGTCTTCTCTTGGGTGTGGCTTGGTAGCCAGAGTTGCACTCACACTAGGTGGACGCCTGTCTACTGCTGACAGCGAAACTTCAGATACAGCCCCGATTCCATGAGCAGGTTCCCTCTTGGTATCTAACGTAGGCCTATCTAAAGGTGGAGATGTTAGAGAATATTCTTTCCTCAGAGGGATTGGTGCATTTGAATTCTTCGGGTGGGACTCTGCTTCAACACTATCATTTGGAAGTTTAGTGTTCGTATGCATAGGCGCTCTACTTGATGTTTCGTGTTCGGATTTTTGACTCGAATATCCTGGTTGACATGTTTCTGCCACCTTGGGATAAACGCTACTTATGAAACAACTTTCCCCGCAACTTTGTTTCCTTTGAGAGTAATTTTTTAAAGTATGTGTATCCGGTTGCACATTGTCTCCAATACCTTGATTCACTCTCAGCGTACTTTCCTTCATGACAACGAAGATTTTCCCGTAGCACAACAGCGAAATAATGACCGTCGAGAATATCAACGTCAGAAGAACGTTATAGAAACGTGACACGCTCACCGGACACTGAAATATACACGCGACGCTCGAACCAACATCGACACGACGCGAGTATAATGCAGCTGGAACGTTCAGCAACGCACTCAGTGTTAGACCACACGCTGCTGCTAACCAGGTACGACGTGTCGAACTACCCCAGCCGAACGGACGACAGACGGCCGTGTAACGATCAAAGGCGATCATCGCCGTAAGCATCGCGGAATAGACAGCGGTAATCCTGCGAGAATAGCCGAGACCGGCACACAGGGGCGTGGTGCGAGGGCCGTGAAGCCACACCATTGACGCAACGAGAGCGCCGCATCCTAAAAAGTCTGAGATAGCCAGGACGCAGATGAGAATGTTTGTCGATGTCTTGTGCCGCTTGCGGCCGAACACAAGAAGGATCAGCGCGTTCCCGGGCAGCCCAATGAGGATAAGTGTACATAACCACACCGTAGTCAAAAGCTCAAGAGCGTCCATGTTAACCCTTTCTCTTTCAGTCAAAAATAATGCTCTATGGGAGTTATGTGGGGTAATTCTGCCAAAACGCCACAGTGGCTTAAACAGAGTTAATATGCTGGATCGATATCCATGAACAGATTTACCACTGGATATGCAGGTAGTGAGACAAGACGCAAAAACACTTCCTTGATCTCCGCCGATAGGAGGAAATGTGACTTCCTGATCAACCTTTGTCAGCGATTATTGGCATAAAGCACCAAACTGTGCGCGTATGTCAAATAATAGTAGATTATATAACGTACAGTGACATTTAAACATGTGTGACAGCTGAATAAGAGCAGAACGATTTTCCACAAATGAAACCTATCGAACGTGCTGCGCACAATAATGAATGTCTCAGTCTGTCTCCGTTACAATGAGCACGGCTAAACGAAAAGCTCACGAAAGATTGCTGTTTGCACAGGGGGCATGTTGCTATGACTTCATTATGTATGCACTGTTTCAAGAAAGCACATTCATTGGGGTATCTATATCAGACGCCCATTCCTCTTCCCCTCTTTCACTACCACCACAAACAATACCTTCTTCTTTTAAATGTCATGTTATTATACCCCACGCGAATGATGCTTTATGATGTAGGTTCTCCCGCCCAATTTTAGCAGTTTGTTCGTCATATTCGTTACTGAATTTCAATTTAAATACGTTCAGGGATGCGGGCGATAGGTTGATATTGATTTATTTTTTCTGCATATAACTTATTTCTGAATCATTCAAGTGTTTTTGTAACGGTCATATAATTGAAAATGTGAGAGGAGACAGGGTTCCATGCCTTCATTTTCCCATACTGTTAAAATCAAAGGACATTAAAGAAATGGAGAAGAGCGGAACATACCTGATTATGGGACCCGTATCAGGCATGTAGATCTCTCTCTCTCTCTCTCTCTCTCTACATATATATATATATATATATATATATATATATATATATATATTTTGTGAAAGAAATGGATGAAGAGAACAATGGTAGGCGTAGCTTAAATCAAGGCTCCCCAGAGCTATCTACCCTTTGGAAAAATTGGTAATGCCGAAAAAATGTCTCTGCCGGGAATCGAACCCGGGCCCCCAGCTTTGAACGCCGGTGCCTTAACCACTAGACCACAGAGACGGGTTAGTGGCTAAGGCGACCCCGATCCGATTGACCGTCAGATTGACAAATTCTCGACACTATACCAATTATGATTTCCTTTGTTGGGTGTAGGTGGGTTTTGAACAATGACAAGCCGCCATGCCTCAGCTGGATCAAAGCTATTTCTTTGATGCAGTACACGTATGGGAGAAAGTATATAAATGTGAGAAATTATACATATACAACAGCTTTGGCAACTCTTTTATTTAAATATTTTGTGAAAGAAATGGATGAAGAGAACAATGGTAGGCGTAGCTTAAATCAAGGCTCCCCAGAGCTATCTACCCTTTGGAAAAATTGGTAATGCCGAAAAAATGTCTCTGCCGGGAATCGAACCCGGGCCCCCAGCTTTGAACGCCGGTGCCTTAACCACTAGACCACAGAGACGGGTTAGTGGCTAAGGCGACCCCGATCCGATTGACCGTCAGATTGACAAATTCTCGACACTATACCAATTATGATTTCCTTTGTTGGGTGTAGGTGGGTTTTGAACAATGACAAGCCGCATTGCCTCAGCTGGATCAAAGCTATTTCTTTGATGCAGTACACGTATGGGAGAAAGTATATAAATGTGAGAAATTATACATATACAACAGCTTTGGCAACTCTTTTATTTAAATATTGTAATAATACCATTGTTCTCTTCATCCATTTCTTTCACAAAATATTTAAATAAAAGAGTTGCCAAAGCTGTTGTATATGTATAATTTCTCACATTTATATACTTTCTCCCATACGTGTACTGCATCAAAGAAATAGCTTTGATCCAGCTGAGGCATGGCGGCTTGTCATTGTTCAAAACCCACCTACACCCAACAAAGGAAATCATAATTGGTATAGTGTCGAGAATTTGTCAATCTGACGGTCAATCGGATCGGGGTCGCCTTAGCCACTAACCCGTCTCTGTGGTCTAGTGGTTAAGGCACCGGCGTTCAAAGCTGGGGGCCCGGGTTCGATTCCCGGCAGAGACATTTTTTCGGCATTACCAATTTTTCCAAAGGGTAGATAGCTCTGGGGAGCCTTGATTTAAGCTACGCCTACCATTGTTCTCTTCATCCATTTCTTTCACAAAATATTTAAATAAAAGAGTTGCCAAAGCTGTTGTATATGTATAATTTCTCACATTTATATACTTTCTCCCATACGTGTACTGCATCAAAGAAATAGCTTTGATCCAGCTGAGGCATGGCGGCTTGTCATTGTTCAAAACCCACCTACACCCAACAAAGGAAATCATAATTGGTATAGTGTCGAGAATTTGTCAATCTGACGGTCAATCGGATCGGGGTCGCCTTAGCCACTAACCCGTCTCTGTGGTCTAGTGGTTAAGGCACCGGCGTTCAAAGCTGGGGGCCCGGGTTCGATTCCCGGCAGAGACATTTTTTCGGCATTACCAATTTTTCCAAAGGGTAGATAGCTCTGGGGAGCCTTGATTTAAGCTACGCCTACCATTGTTCTCTTCATCCATTTCTTTCACAAAATATTTAAATAAAAGAGTTGCCAAAGCTGTTGTATATGTATAATTTCTCACATTTATATATATATATATATATATATATCGTTATCTCTCTCTCTCTCTTTCTCTATCTCTCTCTCTCTCTCTCTCTCTCTCTCTTTACCACAAGTATTCCTTACTGTATCTTTAACCGTGCAACCGTAATACTAAATACACGTCACATTCGCCTGCCTAGAATGTCTAAATATTTGTCTTTGATTTTCTCTCCATATTTGGAATAGAACTGGGTCATGCCATTATATGGACGTGAGCACGGGACTGGTGGAGGAGAACTCATCGTCTATATCATTCGGGACGGTGGTGGGCAACACGAGTAACCCCGTCGAATCCACGTTTAATGAGTGGCCGGTGAGTCGACCAGACTGTAAAGATGTTTAACTCTTTGTGTGCCAGAGAAACTCCTGTTCTATGTGTTTTTTGTGTGTATTGTGTAAATACAGAGCCACTGCAGGCACTGGCCTGTTTGGGAGTGTCCTAGAAAAAAAAATGGTTCACCCAAAATTATTTTTGGCTTAAGTTGAGGTAAAACCCTTCAATTTCATTACGACTTGGATTGCGCCATTGCCTCCCTGCAGGGTACGGTGGAGCTTCGCATATCCGTCTTGGACATCGACGACGTCGATTCCACGCTCGTGGACAGCTACACAACGATCATCTCGGGCACGCCGGGTGCGTCATTGGCCGACTCCACGACGCAGCAACTCCTGTTTTCTGGTTCCCGCTCTGTCGCCAAAACCAGGTAAGAAGAAATGAAAACATAAAGTCAATTACTTCGCAAATCCAACTTCAGGAAGATGCCAATGATGAATGTAATAGACAACCCATTCCATCTTGCTCAATATTTACAAACACTTAGTTCACCGTTTTTATCCACGAGAGCTGTCGGAACATGCACCGATTTTTCTTTTCATTTTATAATCTTTACGTTTGCTTACAGTAAGTGCATTGTGTTGATACAAGGCTTGTTCCAAAAGGAACGGAACCATTGCTGATATATATTACGCAGATTGCGTAAACTGTCAAATTCAATTTATTTAGCATTCGTCAATGTAACACAGTTTAATGAACGTTATCATTATAAAAAATATATATTTTTTGTGACTCAACTTTTTCAGTGTGTTCTCTGCTAGAATGGCTTTTTAGCGGGGAAATGTTTCCAATTTATAATGTTTACACAACGTGTATTACTCGACAAAAGGAAGCGTGACAGAAATCACCCAGATTTTAGTTATTGATAGATTTTTCTGAGCACTCCCTCGGTAATATGTAGAAACGAAATATCCATCTTCCAGTAAATCATTCGATGTACATGATGTGGTGTTCCATTGAAGCCAATGTAAATGGCATACACAATTTGTGAATGTATTGTCACTCGCAATCTTTGTCAAAGTAGGGCACTGAATGCTGCAATAGTCATGGAAAGTGCTTCTAGCACGGTATAGTGCGCACATCAACAAATTGGTTCACATATTCCATTAAAAGCGCGTCTCATTTTTTCACACATCCGGAGAATATTTTTATTCTGATGGAGTGCAACACATAAGTAAGAAAAACAAAGAAGCAATTGCTTCTCTCTCTCTCTCTCTCTCTCTCTCTCTCTCTCTCTCTCTCTCCCATTCCATCCGGTCTGCTTTTATTTAATTTTCTCTTTCTCCCATTTACCCAGCATCATATATTCTTTATTATTTTAATTTCTTTCCCTTTCATTTCATTTAAACTGTCTTTTCTATATCCCTTTATATTTCACTTATGCATTACACTATGCCTGTACCCCTGTCTTTCCGACCCCCCCCCCCTCCCCCCCCCCCCTCTCTCTCTCTCTCTCTCTCTCTGGCTATCAATTATTACCTGTAAACACTTCTCTTCTTTTCCTCTTTCTCCACTTTTCCTTGTATTCCATACATGATCTTATTTCGCACTCATACGGGACTATGTATATTATTGTCTCTGCATTATACATCGACCCCCCCCCCCCTCACTCTCTCTATTTTCCCATCTATCTAGCTTGCAGGCAGCCTACTCCCTGTTTTGTGACGAATACTACTACGGCACGTCTTGTGGAATCTTCTGCCAGGCTACAGATGACGACTCTGGCCATTATACCTGCGACACTGATGGCTCAAAGTCCTGCCTCGACGGATACGAAGACCCAACCTCCGACTGCACCACCGAAATTGATGAATGTGTCACGAGCAATGTCGTGTGTCTCAACGACGGTACCTGCGTGGACGAGTATCTGGGATACTCCTGCGCATGCCCGCCGTTCTTCAGCGGAGACTTCTGCGAGACGGCCTCCGAGTGTCTCAGCATCCCGTGTCAGAATGGAGGCACTTGCACAGAGATGACCGTAAGTGGGTACAACTGCACCTGCGCTTCGGGTTATACCGGTACCAACTGCGAGATTGACATCGACGAGTGTGAGAGTAACCCGTGTCTGAACGGTGCTACCTGTGTGGATGAGGTTGATGGTTTTAGATGCGAATGCCTAAGCGGGTGGGAGGGGGCCACTTGCGAGAGTGAGACCGATGAATGTGCCAGTGGGCCATGTTTCAACAGCGCTACATGTCTAGACTTGTTCGATGCATACCAATGCAATTGCGCCTCTGGGTATATTGGCACGAATTGTGAGACCGAAATCAATGAGTGTGAGAGCAACCCCTGCCTGAATGGAGCGACATGTACTGATGAGGTGGATGGCTACCAGTGTTCCTGCGCGGACGGCTACTCTGGTACCGATTGTGACGTAGAGATTGACGAATGTGGCAGCACACCTTGTGAGAACGGCGCCACCTGCACGGACAATGTTAATGGATACGTGTGTACATGCGCAGCTGGGTATGAAGGTTCCAATTGCCAAGTGGACACGGACGAGTGCGCTAGTAACCCTTGCTTCAATGGCGCGACGTGTCAAGATCTTGTTGATGGGTACCAATGCGACTGCGTTGATGGCTACGAAGACCCATACTGTGAAACAGAGACGAATGAATGCGAGAGCAGTCCGTGTCAAAATGGAGCAACATGCTCAGATGAAATCAACAGTTACCTGTGCGCCTGCGCATCTGGATTTCAGGGAGCAGAATGCGAAGTCGATATCGATGAGTGTGCAAGCTCTCCATGCTTGAATGAGGCCACCTGCCAAGATTTAGTTGACGGTTACCAGTGCGACTGTGTCGATGGATTCGTAGGAGACAACTGCGAAGTAAACATCGACGATTGTACTTCCGTGCAATGTTTGAACGGGGCTACGTGTGTCGACGGAATAAATAGCATATTTTGCGATTGCGCGGAGGGCTTCGAGGGATTATTCTGTGGGATTAACATTGATGATTGCGAGGCCAACGACTGCGAGAATGGGGCATCATGTGTCGATGATATTGGAGGGTACTACTGTGAATGTCCATTCGGTTATGATGGGATGTACTGCGAGGTCGACATCGACGAATGCTCCAACAACACATGCGAGAACGATGCTACGTGCATTGATCGAATTGCAGGCTATGAATGCGACTGCGCCGATGGTTACGATGGGCTCTTCTGTGAAAATGAGATCGACGAGTGCGCCGGATTTCCTTGTAAAAACGGCGCCACCTGCACTGATCTGGTTGCCAGGTTCGAATGCACTTGCTTTTCTGGATTCGAGGGTACTCTTTGTGAGTACGAAATAAATGAATGCGCAAGCAACCCATGCTCTGTCAATGCTTCAGATTGCGTTGACGCATTGGATGGGTATGAGTGTGTTTGCTATCCAGGCTATGAAGGGGCGGACTGTGGGATAGACATCGACGAATGCGCCGATGCTCTATGCCAAAATGGGGCCACGTGCTTGGATTTGGTTGCAGATTACGAGTGCGCGTGTGCGCCTGGTTACGAGGGTACGCTCTGTGATACAGAAACAGACGAATGTCAAAGTAATCCCTGCGAAAACGGTGCTACCTGCATAGATGACTTAAACATGTATACGTGCTCTTGCGTCACTGGCTTTGAGGGAAGCCAGTGTGAGATCGACATCGATGAGTGTGCTAGTAACCCATGTCCAAGCAATTCGACATGCGTCGATGGCGTCAATGGCTTTACGTGTGCATGTACCCCAGGCTACGGTGGTGATCAGTGCGAGTATGAAATCAATGAATGTGACAGTGACCCATGTCAGAATGGGGCAACATGTACAGATGATCTCAACCAATACGATTGCGCGTGCGCAGCCGGGTTTGAGGGTGACGATTGTGAAATAAACATCGATGATTGCGAGGATAACCTTTGCGAGAATGGTGCCACCTGTTCGGATGGCATCGAAGAATACAATTGTGTCTGCTTCCCAGGATTTGAGGGTTCGTACTGCGATGTCAATATTGATGACTGTGCTAGTGATCCTTGCCAGTACGGCTCGCCATGCGTTGATGGTGTTAATAGATACTTTTGCAACTGTACTGCTGGATACGAAGGTGGCGACTGTGAACTAGAGACAGACGAGTGTGCAAGCTCACCCTGTCAAAACGGAGGCACCTGTGTCGATCAGTTGGATGGTTATACTTGCTGCTGCGAACCAGGTTATGAGGGTCAGAATTGTGGCATCGAAACTGATGAGTGTCAAAGTAATCCATGTCAGAATGGAGGCACTTGCAACGACGTTCTGGATAGATATATGTGCACCTGTCCCCGAGGGTTCATTGGGCGTGAATGTCAGTTTGAGATAAACGAGTGCGTTTTTAACATGTGCGAAAATGGGGCCACGTGTGTTGATGAGGCAGGTGGTTATTCATGCCTTTGTGTTCCTGGTTTTTATGGCGACAGGTGCGAAAATGAAACCAATGAATGTGCAAGTCTGCCTTGCCAGAATGGAGCTACGTGCAATGATCTGGTTGATGATTACGCATGCCAGTGTGTCCCTGGGTACGAAGGGATTGACTGCGAATTCGACATATTCGAATGCATGAGTGACCCATGCCAAAATGGAGGGGATTGCGAGGACAGGCTCAACGGTTACTTCTGTCAATGTCCATCTGGATATGAAGGAAGGGACTGTGAAAGAGAAACGAATGAATGCGACAGCAACCCGTGTCAGAACGGCGGTGAATGTGTTGACCAATTCGACGGCTATACATGTTGTTGCCTTTCGCCATATGACGGTCCCAACTGTGAGTACGAGAAGAACGAATGTTTGAGTGAGCCATGCCAGAATGGAGCCAGATGTATTGATGGCTTTGATGAATACAGGTGTGAATGTGTTCAGGGATATGTGGGTCGAGAATGCCAATACGAAATCAACGAGTGCATGCGAAATGTTTGCGAAAACGGGGCAACATGCGTAGACGAGGTCGGGCAGTTTAGGTGCATCTGCGCTCCAGGATACGAAGGACTTCTGTGCGAGCTTGAGATCGATGAGTGTCTAAGTAATCCATGCCAGAATGGAGCACCCTGCAAAGATATGCTGAATGGTTATAACTGCCAGTGTCTCCCAGGCTTCCAGGGACGACTGTGCGAGATCAATTTCGATGAATGTGCCAGTCATCCATGTGAGAATGGTGGGCAATGTATTGACTTGGTCGACGGATATCAGTGTAATTGTTCCTCTGGTTTCAGTGGTCCTACTTGCCGCGCAAATATCGACGAATGTCAAAGCAGCCCTTGTCGAAATGGTGGCATCTGCATTGATGGCATCGCGGATTTTACTTGCATGTGTGTTGATGGGTTTAAAGGCAAAGTATGTGAGATTGACATCGACGAATGCGCAAGTCACCCATGCAGAAACGGTGCAACATGCGTCGATCGTATCAATGGGTTTAATTGCCATTGTGTACTAGGCTACACAGGACCTCAATGTGGCCAGGAAATAAACGAGTGCCAAAGTATGCCTTGCCAGAACGGTGGTATATGTACAGATTTGCTCAATAACTATTCGTGTGATTGCAGGCCTGGATTTGAAGGGAAACGTTGTGAAATTAATATTGACGAATGTGCTAGCATGCCTTGTCAAAATGGTGCAACCTGCGTTGATCAAGCTAATAAGTATCATTGTGTTTGTCAGACAGGTTTCATGGGCCAGTTATGTGAGCTCGAGAAGAATGAGTGTGCCAGTGGTCCTTGCAGACATGGTGCCACGTGCGTCGATCTTATCAATGAGTATAGGTGTGAATGTCCCCCTGGCTTCCATGGTCGCGACTGCGAGCGTGAGGTTAATGAATGTCAGAGTGAACCTTGCCTTAACGGTGGTACATGCGTTGATGAAGTCAATAGATACAGCTGTATTTGTCTCCATGGATTCTATGGGATGTCATGTGAGACTGACGTAGACGAGTGTGCCAGTCAGCCATGCCAGAACGACGCTACGTGTATCGATGTAGCGGGAGGATATCGATGCGAGTGTGAACGGGGCTTTGATGGACAGGTTTGTGAGTTTGAGAAGGACGAATGTGCGTCGCACCCCTGCCGTAATGGCGGTATATGCCATGACAGATTTGATGACTATGAATGTGTGTGCATGCCCGGCTTTGAAGGACGCGACTGCCAGATAAACATAGATGACTGCGCTAGTCATCCGTGTCAAAATGGAGCTCGCTGCGAAGATGGTATCGAACAATACAGGTGCGTGTGTAAGCCTGGGTATTTCGGCAGAGAATGCGAGTTTGAATGGAATGAATGCATCAGTTTTCCCTGTAGAAATGGGGGTACGTGCAGAGATGGGGAAAACAGCTACCAATGTGAATGCGTCCCTGGATTCTATGGACAGAACTGCGAGATAGACCACGATGACTGCGCAAGTCACCCATGTAGGAATGGGGCGCACTGTGTTGACCAGGTTGACGGATATCACTGCTTATGCGCTCCAGGATATTACGGGCGAGATTGTGAGAGAGAAGTGAACGAATGTGACAGTCACCCTTGTCAAAACGGCGCCACTTGCGTAGACAGGTTGGCATACTATGAATGCCGGTGTGCACCAGGGTTCTTTGGTCGGAACTGCGAGACAAATCGCAATGAATGTGAGAGCCATCCCTGTCAAAACGGAGCAACTTGCCTTGATGGCGTTGATGGTTATCGTTGTGAATGCACAGTTGGTTTCTTCGGCAAACTTTGTGAGATGGAGAAAAACGAATGCTCTAGTATGCCATGCTTGAACGGCGCGTCGTGCGATGATAGAGTTGGTGGTTATCACTGCACTTGCGCACCCGGATATGAAGGCAGGAATTGTGAGATTGATCGCAACGAATGTGCCAGCAACCCCTGCTCACATCACGCAACCTGTGTGGATGAAATCGCCGATTTCCGCTGCATATGTCCACCTGGTTTCGGAAGCAAGACATGTGATGAAGACATTAATGAATGTGCCAGTAACCCGTGCTTAAATGGTGGAGTGTGCTTTGATCAAATTGCCAACTTTCACTGCGACTGCGCGCCTGGTTTCGGTGGTAAAGATTGCGGCATGAATATAGATGAATGCATGAGTGCACCATGCAGAAACGGTGCTACATGTGAGGATCAGCTTGACCGATATGAATGCCATTGTGCACCAGGGTTTTATGGTATGTTCTGTGAAATGGAAAGAGACGAGTGTGCCAGTCATCCTTGTGTTAATGGAGGCAGATGCGAAGATAGAATCAATGATTACGTTTGCAACTGCCCTTCGGGATATGTTGGCAAAGATTGTGAGATGGAACGAGATGAGTGCATGAGCATGCCTTGTCAGAATGGCGGTACTTGCGCAGATCGTTTCGATGCGTATGTTTGCATTTGTCCTAGAGGTTTCATTGGCTGTAACTGTGAAGAGAATGTTGACGAATGCGCCAGTCAGCCGTGTATGAACAACGGGCTCTGTATTGACGGTGTGGACAAATATGTTTGTCAGTGCGTCTCTGGTTATGAAGGCCGCAACTGCGAAGTAGAGCGAGATGAGTGCGTTAGCCGCCCGTGCCTCAATGGCGCAACGTGTCTTGATCGCTTTGATGACTACGACTGCGTCTGTTTACCTGGATTTGTCGGTCACAACTGCGAGGTGAATGTAAACGAATGTGACAGTCATCCATGCAGAAATGGGGGTACTTGCTTCGATGAAGACGCAGATTTCAGGTGCGTGTGTCATCCTGGTTTCGTCGGTAAGGCATGTGAGGTCGATTTTGATGAATGCATGAGCCATCCATGCGAAAATGGTGGTATCTGTCATGACATGATCGATGATTTCTCCTGCCAGTGCCAGCCCGGCTTCAATGGGAAGCGGTGTGAGGTTAACATTGACGAATGCATGAGCATGCCGTGTGTGAATGGAGCCACTTGTCGCGATATGGTAAATGGTTATGCGTGTCACTGCCTGCTTGGGTTCTCTGGATCGTTCTGCGAGAGGGAGATCAACGAATGCGACAGTCACCCTTGTCTAAACGGAGCAACCTGCACTGATGAGCGCAACGGATACACATGTCAGTGTACACCGGGCTATGCAGGAAGCTACTGTGAAATCGACTGGGATGAATGCCTCAGCAACCCTTGCCAGAACGGAGCGACTTGCAAGGATCGAGTTGCTGCATATGAGTGCATGTGCGCCGATGGCTACGTTGGACACGACTGTGAGACTGAGATCGATGAGTGTGGGAGCAACCCGTGTCTGAACGGAGGCCGATGCGAGGATCGCATCGATGGCTACATGTGCTACTGCGCAGACGGGTTCCGTGGTCACGACTGCGAGGTTGACGTCGATGAGTGCATGAGTTTCCCATGTATGCACGGGGCGACTTGTTTAGATAAGGTAAATAGATATGAATGCCATTGCGTTCCTGGTTTCGAAGGAGTTAATTGTGAAATTAACCGCAATGAGTGCATGTCGCATCCTTGTCTGAACGGTGGATCGTGTCAGGACATGGTCAACGGATATAAATGTAGATGTCATCCCGGTTTCATTGGGAGAGACTGTGAAATTGATGTGAACGAATGCGATAGCCATCCTTGTCAGAATGGCGCTACCTGTGAAGACAGGGAAGGCGCGTTTAGGTGTATTTGTCCAGTCGGATACTACGGAGAAGACTGCTCATCTAATGTTGATGACTGTCAAATGAATCCCTGCAAAAATGGAGGTACGTGCCTGGACGAGGTCAATGGGTACAGATGTCTATGTAAGCCAGGTTTTGAAGGGCAAGATTGTGAGATAAACCCTGATGACTGTCTTCAGAACAGGTGTGCAAATGGGTCTCTATGTGTTGATGGTCTGAATGACTACACATGTTGGTGTCAGCCAGGTTTCACCGGAAGATATTGTGACGTTAACATTGACGATTGTGCCAGCGATCCTTGCCTAAATGGGGGAAGATGCCGCGACGGAGTCGATGAGTACCGCTGTGAGTGCCCACCGGGCTTTGGAGGCCGGAACTGCGAAACGGACTTAGATGAATGCCGCAGCCATCCGTGCCAGAACGGCGGCAGCTGCTACGACGGTGCCGGTGGATACAGGTGTTACTGCCTTCCAGGATTCACCGGCACAGACTGCGAGCTGAACGTGGACGAGTGCATGAGCCGTCCCTGCTTGAATGGTGGTACCTGTGTCGATGGGGATGCCACGTACAGGTGCATGTGTGCTCCTGGCTTCACGGGTAGAAATTGCGGGAAGGAGCAGAATGCTTGCAACAGTCATCCGTGTCTAAACGGTGCCACTTGCCGTCCGACTGAGGACAGCTTTTCGTGCGATTGTCCGCGAGGTTTCCAAGGCCAGAGGTGTGACATGGATGTTGATGAATGCTCAGGGGACCACCCCGTCTGCCCGCCAAACAAGGTGTGCCACAACACGTGGGGCTCTTATGATTGTGTCTGCGAGAGAGGGTTCATCGGTGAAAACTGTGACATTCCTGTTAATCCTTGCACCTCGTCGCCCTGCAGAGCTGGCACCTGCATGAACTATGAGGCTGGAAAATACAAGTGAGTACGATGAGCACAGCCGCTTTCTCAGTTACATATCATGGAAAAGTAAACGCCACAAATCAATACGATCATAAATCATAAGAACCGCTGGGATCTTCATTTCATATGTCACAAGCACATTGAATAAAGATTAACAGAAGTGTTCACATTTCTTCAATAGAAATACTTTTGAAATCATTCAAGAAGGTGGCACTTTCTTGTGGTGGTGTTGATGTTATTCAGACTAGCATTATAGCTAGGTCTGTATTTCGTCAACATGACAATGTGTATATAGCATTGATCTTAACCATGTTAACAAACGAACTTTGTCACCAGTACAAAAATTGAAATTAAAAACTGTTTTAATTCGTGATCATCTATTATCTATATTCTTCCCTGTTCTTTATCGCACTCTTAATTTTTGCTGCTTCTTCCTTCACATCGTATAGGTGCGTCTGTCCTCCCGGCTATCGTGGGGAGAACTGTGAAGACTTTGAGCTAGATCCCTGCCAGCGTGAGCCATGCCAGAACGGTGGTGAGTGCTTCTCCGAGGGACCACACGATGTCGTCTGCAAATGTCCTGTCGGCTTCTTTGGTCAATTTTGCGAAATAGGTAGGTGTAAACTGGCGCGGATAACTAAAGTCAATCATTTTTTTTTTCAAGTGAAAGAGGTGGTATCACACCCAAAAGTTTGTATACAACTATGAAGGGTATAGCAGTCCATAGAGTGTTACCTGATTATTCAGTACTGTCTATGTAGGGGTGGTAAGAATGGAGCTAACTTAGTAGAGCCATTTCATGTGCTAAGGTGTATTCGTGGTCAATCGTGGTCAATCGTGCTTTTCTGTTAAAGTCTATCATAGTTATCACTACGATTGACCGATACCTCTGATAGATTTTTCTTGAGGCTACCATTGTACTGTTCTCTAACACTTGTACTATATTCGCTAGGTCTAACAATCCGATGCAGCAGTACTGCCATGACTGTCATCGTGCCGACTGAGGTACCAGGTATGGATATGCCGTGGTCGGTCAGCTTTGCAGATCCCACTTGTCGCGGAACCGCACTGGGAGAGGAAAATGTCCTTCTGTCAACGCCCTTCGACGAGTGTGGAACAAGGGTAGAGGTAGGAACAGGGATGTTGATATCCTTACAATTCACAAACTAATTGATGGCAAAAAAACATATATTTGTTCCTCGGGGGATTCAAAGCCGACGAAAGGATTGCCTCAAGGGATGATGGGGAAAGAAAGGGGGTGGGTCTCCCTCAGTGATCCCTTGCAGTTTTCATTCACCATGTTCACGAGAATTAAGAGGTCCTCAGGGGTTGACGGAAGGAGGAGGAGTAGGCAATATTACTCCATCCTTCATCCGAAGGGTCTTAATATGTCGATCGATAGCGAATCTATGAGGTAACTATTTCAAAGACATGAGAGCTATCATATCAAATCTTATATTGCTTGTTCACGTATCGATATATTGTAATTATACATAACAAAATTGACTTAGCAATCTGATTAATTTAGATATTGTCGATTTGTGTTCGCCACCAAAAAATGTCATTCTTTGTTTATATGTTTGAATGTAGGTCACAGGGATGGTTCTCAGATTCCACAATGTCATCTCCTTCCCGAAACCCGAGCCAGACAGTGATGACGAGAGGGCTCTAGGCTCAATCCGTCACGACCATCGCCAGTTCGTTCCTGTACAGTGTGTGTTCTCTAGCAACCAGTTCTCTAACTCGGAGGCAGACGCTGTCGTGGACAGTGTGTCATCGAACAACGACCCCTCCGTTAGCTCCGAGGAGCTGACCGGACGCGGGATGTTTGACCTGAGCATCAAACAGTACCGCGACGAAGAGTTTTCAAGTGTCATCCCGAGCAGCGACAAGGGTGACGAAGTTGAGGTGGAGATGGGGCAACAGCTGTTCTTTGGCGTCAATCTTGAGACGGTGAATGGGTTCAGCCTGTTCCTTGATACCTGCTGGTTGACTCCTTCAGGTGGCCTTACTGATGATATCAAATACGTCTTCATCTCAGATGGGTTAGTGTTTTTGATGGACATTCTTTATTCATTTCTTCACTTATCTTTTTATTCCCCCTCTCTCTATTTCGTTTTTGGATATTAGGAATCAAGTATTCTCTTCTCTCAACATAAGTCAATATAATATAATCGGAGGTAGGTAATTCTTCATTATAAAAACATATTATTATGATACATTCATTATGGTATCGAAGTTTTCATTGTGTGGTATTTATATGCAAATTCTATTCATTTGCTCATGTGATTTCTTCAGGTGCCCGGTCGATGGTTCTGTGCAGGTTCACCGATCTCCTGACCCCAAGGTTGCTAGGTTCTCTGTGCTGGCCGGAGAGTTCCTGAACAAACTTCCTCAGGTAAGTTGAGCTATGTTATCAATCGTTTCAAGCATTCGTCTTCAGGAAATTTAAGTAAATGTTCATGTGTATTTTCGTCTTGTTTCACGGATTTGATATAAGACATTACTCTGGTATCTCAAAAATCTTGTTTCAACCCCCACAGTATAAAAGTTGTTCGATGGTCAGCGATCATCATCATGATAACAATGATGACAAAAAGGATGATCCTTGCTTGGTCATATTAGAACATTGGTTTTTCTCCTTTTTCGTTTGTTTCCAGGCGTTTATGCACTGCCATGCCCGTGTGTGTGATGTACAAGACCCCAACTCCCGCTGCGCGCTGGGCTGCCTATCCCGACACGCCCGGACCCGGCGTGATGTTGGCGTCAGCAGCTCGGCTGCCCTGACCGCGTCGGTCTCACATGGACCGATGCACATCAGACGCCGCCGAGAAATGAATGGACAGCTTCCTCAAGGCAATGCCCAGACCTCTGGTATGTTTTTATTTTCTACTCCATCTTCCTTCTGTTCCTTTATCTCCTTGTCCTCACCTTTTGACTTCTTCCTTTATTATATCTTCTGTCTCCTTAGGTTTGTTACCTTCTGCTCTTCTTCCTCCCTTTTCTACTTCTTCTCTTTCTAACTTCTTGTCCATCCTTCTCTTCATACCTCTTCCCATCCATCTCCTTTCGCTTTTTGTTCTCCTTTCTCCCATCTCCTTACTATCGCCTCCTCCTCCACCTCCCACTTCTACTTCTTCTTGTTTAAACTCCTTCTCCTTCTCTCATCATTAGGCCTATCATCTTCTATCGCAATGCCATGTGGACGATGTTGCTGATAACAAAGGCGCCATATCGTCCTAATAACCTGGCAGCAACATTACATCCCTTTAGACATCTCATTATGTCACTATTTCTCCTAACCTTTGAGAATATGTAATTTTCTGATCTCTCTCTCTCTCTCTCTCTCTCTCTCTCTCTCTCTCTCTCCTATGAATACAAATGCATCTTTAATTCAACAAGCTGAAAGTTTATTGCATTGACGGCAGACTCCATCAGGCTTTTAATTTGAGCCATTTGAAAAAATTGTGCAAAACCTCTCGCAAGATCAGTAGGGTGTAACTATCTGCTTTTAACTCACATTCGGTAACACAAAAACCGTTCCATATTGGATGCGTGTGGATAACATGTACGCAGGGTGCATAACGAGCTAAGTAACGATTGTCTTTCTCTCGTCGTCTTGTTTACTTCTCTACAGACGTTCAAACTACTACAAAGATGGCATTCTCCACCGTAGCTGGCGGTGTGCTGTTTGTAGCCATGGTCGTAGCAGCGGTGGCGGCCGTCGCAGTCAGGCAAATCGGCAAGCGGCACAGCACAAAGACAACTTTGGATCATATCACCTCCGAATAGCTACATGTAGATGACCCTGCTTCATCTCATACCTAAGGATATTACAGAAGTCTGAAATGTCACGTAATTTCACCTTTTGACATAATTTCGAATTGTTAAAGTAATAATAAAGTAAAAACATGTGTCGTGAGTGTAAATTTGGCAATCATTTTGAATTACAATAGTTGTACACATTACATCTGATACCGCAAGAAATTATGGAGCACTTGATGTATGATGTCTGGGAGAAGGACAACAGAAACACTACTATTGCAACTAAGCCACACCAGAAAATTACACCTCTAGGTCATAATGTACCATGTCCTGGCAGTTAAAAGTCCAACCAATTAAAAAATCAGAAGTGCTCGAGTAATATAATACAAACTAAAATTATTTATACTTTCTGTTGGTAAAATGGAAATTTAAAGCAAAACAAATGTTATACACATTACTGTGTTTGCTAGGGAATGCTTTGTTGAAAAAGTAGTGGTGACCTTTCTCAAGTCCTGATTCCATTAAATCATTTATTTTACACTTTAATAAAAAAAAAAAAAGGTGTACGCAAAATTAAACTCCGAAACACACTTATATTCATTTTAATTTAAAATGCTTCAACATTAACTACATAATTTAAGTTTGATATTTTCTGTTATACAGAATTTGAAAATATATACATATATTTATTTATAGCCACAATTATTTCAACTTTCTTTGATGATTTACATGATATAGTTTGACTTTGAATCGTTGATGAGCAAAAAATGCAGACCTAATATTTGTTTTACATCAACATATGATTTTGTAGTGTGCTTCATAATTGTTTTTATTATTTTGTTTTACAAGCGTTTTGAAACAGAATTCTTATGACAATCTGACAATCTCACTATTAGATATTAAATGTTAACAGTGATATACAAATAAAACGTTTGAGCTTGTGAAAGCTAATATCCGTGTGTACTCGTTTCTTACTGTATTTCTTCTGAGCCATAACTCTGTGTTTAGATGGCTCTGTATTGTTGTGTAGCGCCCTCACCGCTTAGATAGTGAGATGATTGTTGCACCCGAGTTTTACGCCGAAATTGACGATACAAAACAACCATCACGTCATTTTATTCCAGAAATCATATTTAAATATCATTCAGAAATCAACTAGTTATTTCGACAAAGATAAAATTGTACGGATGTTTTTCTTGTTAAATGTAGTAGTTTATGTAATATAATACGAAATATGAGAGCGTGGCAAATTTGTTTTTATATTATCATCATAAAAAACACACACGGAAATTGTGAATTTAATGCGTGGTTATAAATAACATTTACAAATTTAAAACAATGAACAACCTATCATGTTTATAAGGAATATCCTGTACTTCCATTGTCGCCCATCTCAATGCGAAACGCTGACGTTCATTCAGTCAGTTTAAGCTTAGACCTGACAGGTTTTGACAACATTAATTATGTTAAATACAATGTATGTTACATGTAAATCATATTCGTGAAGAAATTTGAAGAGATTGTTTTTACATTATAATCATTCTGAAGAAATTTGCATTCGTGAAATACAATAGAACTGCAGACGTTGGTGAGGTTTGAGCCCATCACTCTACGCAATACTCACAGCCCTCGCGACAATACCACTATCTCTAGTTTTTCCATAGACCCTACCTCGTAGCCGGGTCCATGATTCTTCACTTTATTCGTCCTCGAGAATAGAGTTGGTTGAGAGACGAAAAAGCGGCACAATCACTCGCCTCGCCGCCGTGGATTCACTTAAACCCTCCTGCTGTCAGGTACAATCATTGTTTCTGGCAGTCATCTTAATCGCGACACACCTTTGAGGCATTGACGTAAACGAGATGACTTTTTTTTTCTTCACGGCAATGACAATGTCAGAGAAAGTCACTACGCATGCTACGCAGGAGATGGAGATAAGTTTGTCCGTATCCATGGTAACGCTCGCCTTCGCCATTGCCGTTTTAATACAAGGTATGCCTTCGAGGCGCGCGCTGTTTTTTTTTCTGTGGTTATCTTTTAGAATTCTTAAATTAAACTAGCTCCGGGTTAGGAGAAACACGTGGGGGAGAGATGGGAAAGATAGATTGGGGATGCTAATACGTGTGTTAGTGAGCGAGGAGAGAGCTGGATAGGAAAGCGATTGGATGATGGAAGACGGAGTAACAACGTGTGTAAAGATGAGATGGTGTAAACTGTAAACACCACATATTGAATATGGTGGAAGGGGAAGGAGAGAGAAAGAGAGAGATGGAGAGAGAGAGAGAGAGAGAGAGAGAGAGAGAGAGAGAGAGAGAGAGAGGGGGGGGTGATTGGTGCGTAAGGTGGATTTGGTATTGGCATGACTCGACAATGATACTTAAAGGCGCCGTCATCTTTTGCATAAGAACCATGAGATTCGAATTGCTCTTTCTGACAAAGTGTGTGAGGGTGTGAGGTGTTCATGTATTGGTGTGAGGCATCACCATGGCCCTAGAAAGGTTCACAAGATTTTAAAGGAAAAGTCCACCCTGAAAATAAGCTGATTTTCTTAAAAGCAGAAACATGTATGAAATAAACAAATTATTGAAGGTTTGTCAAAATTCCGATCAAGGAATACAGAGAAAACATGAAAATAAAGTAATTTTACGACGTCACCTGCGAGCTACTCTGCTATATACTCTGCCTATTTTTATAGGATAAATACCATTTTTTATCTTTGAACTTGATTTATAATTAGATACATGTTTCAACACGCACACGCCTTTATGGAAAAAGTGTATTCCTCATAAAGAAAACAAAAATCGTGAAAAGGTAATTATGGAATCATAAAGTACACAACATAAGGGAGAGCAACTCGCACGTGACGTCACAAACTTGTAACGATCATAATTTTTTGGTCATTCGATGGATTTCGTCAAACCTTAACTAATATGTTGCTTTCATATAATCAAAACTGTAGGGTGGACTTTCTCTTTAATGTTAAAGTATAGGCCTGCGCCTAATTCCTCGAACAAAATTCATCCTTCGATATATCTTGATAAAAGATATATGAAATGTTTCAACCAAACGAGACTGGAATCATATTTAAGATCATTTACATTAACAACACACCAACCATTGATAAATCATATCTAACTATCATTGTGCTAACATGATACATACAAAGTGCATTCAAAATACATAATTCCATAGCATTAACAGTACTGTCCATCAGAGAAGAGGCTTTGATCTTGTCAGAAGTTATCAGCTAGTAATATAATTCATATGAATATAACAGATCAGCAGACCCAAAGTTGACACACGTTGTTTGTCACATGTTAGCCCTCTGTATAAGCCAGATATTGTTTTTTTTTTTGGTCACAAGTAATACACACAAATCCCATAAAGAGGTTTATCTGGCACAAAAGCATATCAAAGCATGTTTGGAATCATGTTAAATCTCCAAGAGGAGAACAATTAAAAAAAAAACAGCCGCTCGCTAGTTGCCTCTAACGTCTATGCATGTCACACAGAGATTGGCAGAATGTTGACAAATTGTTGGAGTGAAAGTAATTACGCAATTGATCGTGGCCAGCTTGCTTTTTTTAAGTTAACTCAATCGCTTTGGCGAGCTGGCTTCCCATATTATCTGCCTGTCCGCGTTTTCAATGACGACGAAGACGATTCCGCCACAATGTCATCGGCAGGAATGGTTGTTTTCGTGACTTTTATTTTCGTCATGTTTACCATGTTTATGGTCTTTCTAACATCATGCAAAATGGCGGCTCATGGTTACCAAGAAACCTGTAATGGGTTTCCGCTGAAACCACGTTAAAATTTATCAACATTTCAATAATTTTGTTTTTCTTACAGGGCCTTGCGTGCAAGATAAGAGCATGTGACGTTTATACACAATGTAAGGGGAGAGGGCGGTGAATGTTGTGACACACCATTCTCTTTCGTTGTTATTGTTTTATATTTTGAGTCATGGTTGCACAGGAGCGCATGCATTTCGAAAAAGAAAGGAATAATGTGCTGGTCAGGAGACATGTCTTTACAGTTTGATCTCTGACAGTGTCCATTCACTCAGGTGTTCAGAATCATTCGACATTATATCATCGGAACACATCAATATGCTTACGCTTCACAGTGCGCACTTTTCTTGCCCTGGTGAGAATTCTCCCCTTACTAAAAAAAAAAAAAAGCATATTATCAGGGCCTATCTCACTGCCCTGGCCAGAGCCAAGTTCGCGACTTGTTAGCGACTCAATTTCCGGTCAGTTGCGGCGACGACTTCTAGCAGGTTCTCCGAGTCTTAGGAACTTAAAACATGTTCGATTTTTGGGAGATTTTTTTTCCAGCAAGTCTCGGAAACGTCCACGTGACATCCATGCAACGTTCACGCGACGTCGCGGATACTAACATTTCTCACGACTGATGAAACGTATGTGAAACCTGCTTGAGACGAAAGAGACTCGGGAGAAAAGCGTACGATAGATGAAGTTATATTCCACATACTAAGAATGTAATCCTATAGGATTGGTCAAGAGTTGATCACGTGATAAAGCATAGTTTTGCCCATCTGATCACCTGAGAAGAAAAGTTCGTTACTCTCTAGGTAATAGTACTTTTTGGTTTCGCTGATCTCTTCACTCCTCACAGTCCTAACGCGTGATCAATATTTTGAGTACGCGCGAAATAAAAGTGCGTTCCACTCGGACCATCAATTGACTAACCGTAGCACATACTAACGCGTCCTAACGCGCGTCCTAACGCGTGTTCCCCATGGCAGCGGCTCCTGGTTAGGTAGAGAAGTAAAAATTACTGTTGTACGCCAAATTGTCATTTTTGGTATAGATAGTTGGTTTCAGATGTGGAATATAAAGCAAATAATCAACTTTTGGTTTCAGGCAATGAGACTAACTATCACTTCCTCTGCGATCTCAATGTACACCCTATCTTTCCTCAGCTGCGCTTCGGAAAGATAGCTACATCCAGATCGCCTCAGAAGTGATAGTTCATCCCATCACCTTCACCGACGTTGATTATTGCTTAGTAGACTGGAAAAGTAGTAGCAGAAGTAGCAGAAGTAGTAGTAGTAGAAATATTAGAAATAGTAGTAGTAGTAGTAGTAGTAGTAGTAGTAGTAGTAGTAGTAGTAGTAGTAATAGTAGTAGTATAAAAAGTAGCAGGAGTACTACTACTACTACTACTACTACTACTACTACTACTACGCAAGTAGTAGTAGTAGTAGTAGTAGTAGTGCTATTAATACTGCTACTACTTTTTATATTACTATTACTTCTACTACTACTATACTTCTACTACTATGATCTTACTATCATCAGTTCAGTTCAGCTCACTTGATTTAAGCATGGTGGCCTACTTCAGCCACAGGCTGTTCTTCAGGGGGACCGTGCTACCACTAGAGGCATGAACAGTAGGCCTATCATCCTCGTCGCCACAGCTTCTCCCTGCCCTCGACCCTCCTCCTCCTCCTCCTCCTCCTCCTCCTCCTCCTCTTCCTCTCCTCCTCCTCCTCCTCCTCCTCCTCCTCCCCCTATCCTCCTCCTCCTCCTCCTCCTCCTCCTCCTCCTCCTCCTCCCCCTCCTCCTTCTCCCCCTTCTCCTCCTCCTTCTCCTCCTCCTCCTCTCCTCCTCCTCCTCCTCCTCCTCCTCCTCCTACTCCTCCTCCTAGCTCCTCCTCCTCCTCGCTATCATTATCAACATCATCATCACTTTCATTAATATTATCATCTTCATCACCATCGCCATCTCCACCACCACCGTCCCCATTGTCGTCGTGGTCACCATTCGCAATCGATGTAACAGCGACTTCCTTCTCAGATTTAAACTTTCAAATATCTTTGCTTTGCTTGCCACGTGAACCATTTTCAAAACATTCAGGCCTAGATCGAATTTGCCTGAAACAGCTAGGTTAGCCTATAGTAGAGGTTTATGTACTATATGCATACATAGAGATATGTGTGGGCGCACGTTATCTGTTAACAGCAACGAATGAGACAGGTATACCCAGACAAAATACCCAGGTCCCTCACCCTCAAGAGATATTGGAAATGAAATCCGATGTGATTGCTTGCCGTATGACGTCATCCAACAAATGACCTCACCAACCCCGCGGTGAGATTTGCCCAAGCCCTGGGTCGTCGGCTTTTAATTCGTTTATATAATTACGCGCCTTGGACAAAGTCTACATCGTTAAGCTTGAGCTGCCTCGATTAGCTAGTAATTGGGAAAATAAAACAACAACAGCCGGCGCAACTTGCGTATACATACGTGTATACAATGCTATACTGATACGGATAGGACCTGTATAATTCTGCTTGTTGCACTTATTCAGCGAGTGGCTCCGGACCGATGTATTGGGATCCGTTAAGGCGACACAACTTCCGCAGTGTTTTTCGCGGCAGACATTCATTCTCACTAGTGTAAGTCACGAGTGATATAGCACAGGTAGAATGAAAGAATGGTAGGAAAACAAAATATGTGGACTTTTTGCAGCGTTTAGAAGATCCCAAGTTCCAGTTGACAACTTGCTTGACAGGTGACTGATGTGGCAGACGACGGGCTGTTGAAATCCTGCAACGATCACCAGCGCTCTGACAGAACTCAAGCCGGTAGGTTGGGCGTGTTACTCCAGGCCTTTTCGCTCTGCTCGTAGATAGTACGTACACTTTGAGTACGTACACTCTGAGTTTGAGTTTCATGCACTGCTATATTGCATAGCGTAGATCTACCGGCTGCTGATTTTAGAATGCTTTGTGATTTAATTATATCTAGAAATCGTACTATGAGAATTGTTTCTGCATTAGAATGATAGGGACAACTCATTTGGACATTAATGCAATGCAAATGGTCACTATAAACAGACCTATAATACAGTAATGTCACGCTAACACAATGATGCACAATCACAAGATATAACTATTATTAAGATGAACTTGATGACATGTTTATTGAAGTGATGTCTCAATGCCAACTCCAAAGTGAGAAACTAATCACACTGTGTAACCTATGGTAATGGCACCACTACGCGTACTGTAGGCTGTACAATAACAAATGTTCATCGTGTCAAAATAAGTAAAATTGAGCGAGTTCTTGTATGGGATAAACTGTAGTTTTTCCAAACATTTATTGATGACCTTTCTTATGAAACTGGTTTTAAGGGGGTCTATATCTTTTTAAATGTCATTCAATTTATACTTCATGAAAGGCTGTTTCTTGCAACGATTGGGTCACAAATTTCCAATAAATCACATATATTTCTCACTAACCCCACGTAACCCCACGTACCCCAACCCTTACTTAAAATTATTAAGTTTAGGCTGTGAGATCATTGAAGAAACCATCAAATTGAGGAAATATGAAATACCCCAATCTGACCTCAGTCTGTGATACCAGGGGGGTATGCCGAAAAACGAACTTAGGAAAAATGTTATTGCATCTCAGGGAAAAATTTTATCTCTTGGTATTCCGAAAAGCCAACTTACAATAAAAGATAACATCTTTATTCAAATGAGATAGAGATAAAAATTTTATGTAAATGAGCCTCCAAGATCAAATTTTTATGCAAATGAGCTAAATCAGTATTCTCAAATGCACTTAGGAAAAAAGGTTTGGATAAAAGATAAAACTACTCCCAAGCAATTTTATCTCCAGACGGACGCGCCTAGGCTCATAGCATTACGTTAAAAAATAATTCACACATTCAACTTTTTGCACATGGGCGCATCAAATGCAATAAGGCGGGCTGATAGACATTGATGTGCAATGTCCCTTTCAGTTTCATGACATCACACCATCAGCTTGATGGTGTTAATGTATGCAAAAGACATGAAAGGATGTTTATTACTGGCTGCCTTTCAGATAGGAGCGCAGGGCATGCGCTCATTAATATTGGTTAAAATCTTCCTAAAATATTTTTTGGAATACCAAAGATAAAATATTTTCAGGACATTGTATCTTGGGGGAGGTAACATTTTTATATCTGTGGATTTTCGGAATACCCCCCCCCCCCTTCCAGCACATTTGTTGGACTATTTTGGAACCATGATTATATGTGTACAGTGTATGTATGCTCTAACTATTGAGATACACTGTACATGTAGACTACCTGCCAGATGAACGTGATGTCAGCATTGTGAGGGCAGTTTCGCAAAAGGATAATAGGGTATTTTATACTTCCATCAGGCAGTGGCTTTCGTCATTTTGATTTATATTGATGGTTTCCTATATGAATTTACAGCTCAAACTAGATCAAATTAGGGTAGGGCTAAGATCTGGACTAGAATAGGGTTTAGGGTTTAGTAAGGGTAAATGTGTCATTTTAGAGCAATTTTCTTGCCTGAATATGTCAACAACCAACCATTTTGATCGCGCGCTGCAACCCTCAGTTACGACACAGGTTTCAATGGCTTTTCAGTATGCATGTCCGATGATATTCCCCAGATGACAGCGCCTAACTAATTTTTAAATCAGAATCAGATACACTGTAGTTAGTAGTTCTGAGAAGTACTGAGGTGTGCAGTGTGCCTCAAAATTATTTTCAGCTCCATTCTCAATTATAAAAGGTTGGATCTACTCGGACCATGTTGCATACATCTTCAGCAGAACATGTGTGTGAATAATAACAATTTATGGAGAGTAATGGTGTGAAATGAAGCACATGAAACAAGGTATACAGATGGTGAAAGGGGTTACAATACATACTCGGCATCATTGTACTGGAAATGAAATTTGCCAAAAAATGTCATAAGATGGTATTACGCACTGTTTTATTCAATGTGCAAACTGAAATTGTTTCATGGCAGAAATATCTGTTTTGCTTAATATTACAAAAAAAATACTGATAACTTAGTGGGAAAGAAAGCTGCATAGACTTGGATGTTAAGTCAAAAGAGGTTTTGAGTGTACATTATAAGGGTGTGTGGGGATGGAGTTGGGGGTTGGGGGGGGGGGGGGTGCAACGTTTTGAAATTAAACTGCATAATGTGACACCATAGTGAATCTGGTTTGACATCACCAGCTTTAATCACACTTGTGATCAATACACTACAGTATGTACAACAAAGATTTTAATACACTACCTAGTCAGCATTACATGGAGATGGTGAAAGGGTAGCTTGTTTAATTTCTTAACTAGGCAAAGCATCCATCGATGAAAGCTCATCGCATTGTCACTAATGAGGCATTATATTAAACTGCAGGTACCAAAATTACAAGAAAGCGAGCATCATGTCCTTTCTGTAGTCTGTCCTTCCACAACATAGACAAAATGTAGCTAACCAAAATTTACAGAAATAGCCTACATAATAAGTTTTTGCGCTTTGGATAATGTGTGGAAGAAATCATACACTGTTTTCTTGTGAAATAAAGTTTTGGGGGTAAGTGGAAATTACACTAAAATTTAGCCATGTATTGTACAGTATATTTGCATATTTCTAACAAAAACACCTTATATGTAATACATTTTAAGATGTTTTCCTTGATATTTCAAAGATTGATCTAGAAAATACATGCTAATTTATTTACTTTCATACCGTATTCAATCATAAACGCAGAATCTGAAAGTAACACTCCCTTTAAAGTAAGAATAATTATAGCCCTCTAACAAGCCTCTTTGACCATTTCAAAGTGTGGTTAGCAATGTGGCTTTGCCCTCTCAATGTGTGGTAATGGGATTGCCTCTTTCCTCTCTCCCTAATTCCCTTTCCTTTGTCTCTCTCTCTCTCCCCCCCCCCCCCTCTCTCTCTCTCTCTCTCCTTCTCTTGCTGTCTCTTTCCTGCCATTTACCCTCCTATCTTTCAACATACATCTTCCTCTCCCCTCCATTTATTCCACCACCAAACCTCGTACCAAGAACTTGGAGGACATTTACTGGTACACTAATATGAAGATTACCCAGACATGTTTTTACATAGCTATGGATTCTGTACTGAAATTTGAAGAGGTAAATTATATCATGCATAATAGAATAAGTACTGTAGTTCTTCCTGAGCTTCTCCACTTTGAGCTAATTTTAAGCACATTATGTGCCTTTATTTTTTTACATGAAGTATGCTCAAGACTTTTAATTTGCTACAAGCAGAAAGTAATATGATATCATTATCCAATCAAACTGTCTAAGGAAAGAATGCAATTTGATTTTTTTGGTATATATATCTACGTCACATGTACGTACATGTTTATTTCATGCTTTTGTATATCATTATGTGACTCCTTTGTATATCATTATGTGACTCCTGATAAATCATCTGCGCATGATATACACACACTGTACATACTGTAAACATACTGTATAATCCAATAGTTTTTTGCATCACAGATTTTTACCGAGTTGTTGTTTCCTCAATTTTCATGTACATTGCCCAATTATGAACAGAATATGGTAGAAAATAATCTTTTATAACTTCCCTCACTATATCAGAACTGATATCAGAACTGAATAAAAGCAGAAACTATAGTAATCGTACTCCTTTTTCCATAAATTGCCTTTTTTACATGTATGTTCTTTGATTTGTGTAAAAATATGTGTCTAATGATATATCTAACATACAGGTGAAATGGTAAATATCCTTTTGAGAAAATTTTCAAAAAAAATTGTACACAGTGTATGGGACAGCACCTCGCCTGAAACAAAACTTTAAAAGAAAATAATTTTCATTCCTTTTGACCGATTTTCGTTAAACTTTGTCTGATATGTTTCATTCATGTGTCTCCTTTAAAACAGCGATTTATGGAACCATACAGTGCAGACATGGTAGAGCATCCCACACGTGACATCAAAAACCTTAACGGTTTACAAACACAGTTTATAAGATTCGCTCACAATATTGCAGTATTTTTACTTCGTCTCGATGTGCAAAACAGTCCAAAACTACATGTAGCTGGAAACAAGGAGGAACAAATACGATTCCTGTTCATATACACAGGTATCAGTAATGCATCAGCAAACTTGCCACTAATGTTGTGCTTATTTTTCGGACAGGTGGTGTGTATGAACGGGGTTTTGTATCTCTCTGTTTCTCTCTCTCTCTCTCTCTCTCTCTCATTCTGTCATTGTCTCTGTCTCTTTTTCTGTCTCTGAGGTGTCTCTCTGTCTCTCATTATCTGTCCCTGTCTCTGTCTGTCTGTCTCTCCCTCTCCCCCCTCTTTCTCTCTCTTTCTCTCCTCTTTCCCCCCTCTCTCCCCCCCCCCCCATTCTCATTCCCTCTCCCCCTCCCTGCTCTCTCTCTCTCTCTCCCCCTCTTTCTCTACCTCCTCTCTCCCCCTCGCTCCCCCTCCCCCCTCTCTCTCTCCCTTCTTTCTCTCAACCCCCTCTCTTCCTCCTCCCTCCCCCCTCTCTCCCTCCTCTCTTCCCCCTCTCCCCCCCTCTATCTCTGTCTCTCTCTCTGTGTCTGTCTCTCAGTCCCACCTTCCTGCCACGGCAATGTCTTGACATAATCTCAAGGTCCGTGGCATGGCAAGTGACAAATGGAAATGGACCACCAAGTGCCTGCTCTATCGATCTGACCTCCATTATTTCCTCTGAAAAGAGTGTTGGGCGGGCTGAGATACCTGAGGATTTGCATAATTTCCACGTTCTTTTATGTTTCCCTCTGATGAAGAAAAGATAGAAAACGAGGTGTTCATTTACATGTACAATGTACATATATGGTTACTTTATCTTGTAAAAATAACACAATTTTCTCTCGCATCTTATTTTGACCAGAATTGATTGTTCCATATAAGTTAAGATTATATAGTCTTAACTGAAATTGATTTGAAAATTATTTACTCATTAGACCAAAATTACACATAAATGGAATTGTAGACCTGGGCCCTGTCTTGATAGAAAGAGTTGCGATTGATTGCAACTAGACTTAGGATTGATATCAACTGTATCTCAATTAGAGATTGGAGATTGGATGAATTTCAGAACAATTGCAACTTGTTAGTGATAGCTGTACATTGGCTGAAATAATCAACTAATTATACATGTACATAAGTGTACAAGTGTTCTGCATGTTCAGTACAGCAGTATAGTAGTCAGTGAATATATATTGGTGTTTGCTATGGGAGTAGAAGTCAGGAAATGTACTTGTAGCACCCTCACACACATACCCCCCCCCCCCCCCATCCCTGCTTACGTCTACTGCTACGTGTTAGAACGTTCCCCGCCACACACACCGTTTGCGAATAGCCGTTTACACCGCTCACCATAATGTGATACATATAGCGGCGGTGTAAAGGGCCCGTGTATGCCAGCCTCACTGACAAGCTGGCGAGTTTATTCAACTAATAGACTTAATGCATTTGGGAATATTTCACCGCCTGGGGTGCTTCTACTGCTTAATCAAATTGATGGTTATCCCCTGCAGGTCCTCTAACCATCCCAATGTGTCCGGGATGGGAGAGAGAGAAAGGGGGACATGTGTTTGTTTGCCGATTTAGAGGCGGTTAAGTCCTCTTGTCATTTGTCTAGCTGGTACAGTGTGGAGACTTGTTGAGAAGGAGAGGAGGAGATGGAGAAGGAAAAAGAAGGAGAGGAGGAGGGAGGGATGGATAACAGGATGAGGGGGAAAGTGAAGGAGAAGGAATGGAAAAAGAGCAATGGAAGGACAATTGGTACAGTGTGGAGAAATGAGAGGATAAGACGGAGGAGGAAGCAGAAAAAGAATGAGAGGAGGAGGGAGGGATAACAGGATGAGGAGAGAATGAAGGAGAAGAAACAGAAGGGGAATTAAATGGAAAGGCACTTTTTTGATAGTGATCTCGTTCTTTGTCAAGCAGGTACAGTCTTAAGACATACACGGAAGGAGTGGAGGAGATGGAGAAGGAAGGAGAAGAGGAGGTGGAGAAATGAAGGAGAGGCAGAAAAGTTATGGAGGAGGAGGAGGAGGAGGAGGAGGAGGAGGGTAATATAGAATGACTATCAATCATTTTCTTGTTACGTAGACATGATGCAATGAAGGAGTAGAAGAGATGGAGAAGGAGGGAAGAGGATGTAATGGAGGCAGGAGGGGAATCGGGATAAGCAATCAGTGAGAGAGTAGGCAAAGGAGGAACAGTTGGACAAGGAGTTTGAAGAAATTGAACAACAAGTTCAGTCATTTGTGTAGTTGGTACACAAACATGGTGCCAGCAAGCAGGAGAAGAGATGGACAAGGAAGGGGAATAGGAGGCGGGAGGGATAACAAGAGGAAGGAAAAGTGAATGAGAAAGAGGATGCAGTAGGGGTAATGGGATGAAAAAATATAAAAGAAGGAGAAGTAATGTAGAAATAATTTAAAGGGTATGGAAGGGGTATGATAGCAGATGAGGAAGGTGTGTGAACTGGGTATGTGGAAAATAAGAAAAAGAACATTGGATTAGCTTTAACAGAAGGAGGAAGTGTATTACCTGCAAAAGATTTGTGGTATTATTATCTTATGACAGAAAAATGAAAAGAGTTGCGGAAAGTTAGATTAAGAATAACAAAATATAAAGTACTTTAGCCCATGTATTGTGACAGTATTGCAAGTTGATTATGAATTCCTAACACAATACAAACTTTGAATGAGTGAATTAATGATTCATTATCTACTTAAGTGGTTGTCAGAGAGTGTTATGAGTATAATCTATAATGCCTAGATAAGACCCACATCACTTGTCAATTTATAGTGCTTTTGATTGACAGTGCCCCTTTCATATATCAGCAACGTTGCACTATTCAGGCATATAATCAATACCAAAAATCAATTTACCTAGTTGCGTGTAAGTAAATGGGGAGGAGAAAGACCTATTTCTTAGGACTTGTCTTAAATTCAAACATTTGAATATTGTAAGTCAAACCATAATACTCAGTATAGAAGGGTAAGAGAAAATCATGTGGCACATGGTTCTGGTGCAGTAAGCTAAAGGTAATCTTGAAAGGAAAGTCCACCTTGACATTGAGTGTTTTAAAAACACATGACAGAAAAATAATAAATGACGGTTTCACAAAAAATCCATCAAAGGATAGCAGAGTTATGAATTTTTTAATTCTTAAATTTCTGATGTCACTTGTGAGATACTCTGCTATAAGTTGTGAACTAATATTTTTGAAAATTTCCATTTTCTCAAAAAGATATACACCATTTTACCCGCTCTTTTAACATGTTTAACATGTTTAACATTAACATTAACATTTAACATTATACATGTACAGTATGTGTTTACACATGTCTGTGGAAAAGCTTGATTCCTTCATGCATAGGTTATTTACGGAATTATACAGCACACATTTTGTTTTGGAAAGCAACTCACACATGATGTCACAGATCTTTAAGAAATCATAACTTCCTTATCCTTCGACGGATTTTTGTTAAACCTTCATTATATATGTTGCTTTCATTTTTCTCCCATAAATAAAATCAATTTGAGTTCAGGGTAGACTTTCCCTTCAGGCACAAACCCAACTGTGACGCTCTACATGTATGAAAGTGTGTGTCTGTCAGCTAAGACTAGCTCCTGACTTGGTAGTTGTGTCCATTTTAGAAAAAATGTGCACACATACATGTATATGTGAAAGCTAGTCACCTACAGATTCAGACGGACGGACACAGTTTATTGCTTATAAACCAGGGGAAGAGTTACATATATACATTTGTCTCCTATGTGGGAGCTATTTATAATCTTCTTTGCAATGTAGAGTCCTTCGCTAAGGCAGTAGTCTAGAGTGAAGATCTTGCAAAGGAGGGCCGAATCTGCATGTGGCATTCATGACCAGAAGTGTCAAATTAATGGCTCGCCAACGTATACAACTCTGGGCGGATGCTCGGCAAAAACACAAGCCTCGATTCAATACATTTTCATGACTTGCTTAGGTAAATTTGGAAAGGGAGGGGGGGGGGGGGGGGGGTTAAAGAGAGAGAGAGAGGGGATGCGTAAATCTACACGAGCAGCAGAGGTGTGCATTTATATTGCGTTGATGGAGGATCTGGGTCAACCAATGGTCAGCGGAGGAAGTGGAAGGTGGAACCCAAACCCAGATGAATTCAGGAGAAAGACTGATGAGTAGTCGGTTAAAAATAAACTACGAAGACGGTATACATGGGGTGTGTTGAAGTGGAGAGCAGGGCGGCTTGCATGGATGGGGGGCTGCTCCCAGCAAAACGGTTCTCGCTCAAGGTGACGCTAGGATTTGGCCAAAGACAGTGGGGCGTAGCACGCGCCCCAGCTTGTAAATTCACCTGCGGATTTCAATCTGTAATTGAGATGTGTGCTTGATTCTGCGATGACTCTGTCAACATGAAACGGACTCGGTCGAGATGTAGGCCAGGTTAGTGTCTAAACTGCACGACGGACATGAATGATCAACAACATGCAAATAGAGAAGGAGAAGGGTGGGGGGGAATGGACTCGGAGTAAGAAAAGCTGAGCTTCCTGTTTTTTTACGGATGAGGATTTCGACGTAGTCTTTGGCCCAGAAACAATGAGGAGGAGCAGTACATAGGGTTATGCATCTTAGTGTAATTAATCGCACTCTGTAGAAAAAGAAAAAAGTTCATGCCACACGATCAGTCAAAAAGGGAATAAAGTGCAATAGCTGATGATATACCAGGCTTACCTCAGCAATGTTTGATACATAACCTGTGCACTTCTTCTATTGATCTTGCATCTGGTATTCGTGTGTGATTCAGTGCACTCAGTTAATACAGTATTGCTGCTAACACAGAGAGTGAAGGGCCTTTTGGATAATGCATTTACCAGTACCGGTACACTAATTTTTTATGATAAAATCTGCCAAAAGCTACATGTATGTAGGTAACAGGTAATGTTGCTGATATACCCTTTCCATGTTTGCTGTTCAATATGTTCATTGTGGTGAATTGCTGTAGGAACTAATGACTAAAGCAACTAAAGCTGTTAAAAAGTCACAATATTTCTTTGCCAAAATATTGCAACATTCACAGACAATTGGTTGTATTTTCATAACATTTAGAGTTGATACTGCAAATATATCTTGACTGTCACGTACACCAATGAATACCTCGTCTTTCATTTAGATTTCCTGTTGGGTATACATGACATTGATATCCTTCAATCCTTGATATCAAGTTTCCACTTCATTGCATTTTAAAATGAAATATCAGGGTAGCACAAATAGATAGAGGCAGAAGAGGAGTTTTAAACGTACATGTAACTGAAACAGTAGTGACCTCATAACATGCAGAAGACCAGGGTTCTGTTCCATAAAACTTACTATTAAAGGGCATATACTGTACTGGGAAGGCAAAAAAGCCTTCAAAATGTAATTGTTTGCAATCTTCTTGTCAAAGTTTAAATTCATGTATTGTCTATTTTAGAAGCTTGCTGAAAGTTATTTGCCCTCAAATTATCTACATTTGGAGTAATCAGTGATTAAATCACAAATGTTCGGGCCGAACATTTTGAGGATTCAAACATTAATCATTAATTACTCTATATGTGGATCATTTGAGGGCAAATAACTTTCAGCAAGCTTCTAAAATAGACAATACATGAATTTAAGACCATTGGCAAGAAGATTGCTAACAATTACATTTTGAAGGCTCTTTTGCCTTCCCAGTACAGTATATGCCCTTTAATGGTAACTTTGCTGCAAATGCCTACTTTTATGGAAACCTTGAACTTGATTGGCTTTTGGGCAATATTACCATCTATGGGAGATACCATTAGTGGCAGAGTTTAATAGTAAGCTCGATGCAATAGGGCCCTGTTCATTATCATGGAGCAAACTATATGGTCCGTATTCTGAACAGAGGTTTCATGCAAATGGTGTACCAAACCTGGACTCGCTTTATACGGCGCAAAATTCATAATCTGTCGCAGAATCATTGATTTTCATTATGGAGTCACAGCAGTCGCTGATCTCAATTATTTGCTGTAATTATTTAATGTAGACAAACTCAATATATATGAGGACAAAATCAAATGGATTGATTATTGAGTCTGTTGGCAGTTGCCATATATAGTTTGCCAAGTTTCTAAAAATAGCTTCATGTAAAAATATCTATTTACAGTATGCATGTACAAAGATTAAACTTTTGCAAGTACTTTTCAAAATAATGGACTGTAAAGATTTACAAATTTCTTCATGTAAGTATTTTGGTATGTATTTTTTTTGTTCTGGGATTACCAGGGACCCCATGAAGAAAAGTAACTTGCCCACCGATGGGGCTAACTGAAAGAAGAATACTCAATAACTAAGGAATAGATTAAAAGCTGATTCTAATAAACTTCTTTGTACAGTAAACACACCTTTTTATGGTTTTGTTGGCATCAGTGGTAGCAAAATATGCAGTGGTGTAGAGCGAGGAAGTAACTGTGATGCAAGAAAGAGCGAGGTTGTGAAGGTGTATTTTTCAACATATTGCACTGTAAAATGATTCAAGGTGTTTCTTTCAAGACATCAGTTTAGAAAAAGGAGCTACCCCCCTCCCCTCTCCCTGCAAATATTGTATTGTGTGCACTCGTGGGAATGTGCTTATCATGAAACAAAATGTTGATTGACATTTCGTTCGTCACACACTTAGAAGTTTCATATCCAAACATGTCACCGCGGCAGAGCAAGTGCTGCAACTGAATAAACACGGCTCAATTATGATTCTGCATTTCATATTTTTAATTAATGATATGAATGCTTCAAGCTGAAGACAAATGCGTGGCCTGCGACACCTCCAGCCTATTTATATTTGTATAATTCGGCAGTGCGTGGGCATAACTTGAACTGCACCAGCGTCGATGGAGAAATTTTGTCACACATGTGGGAAAGTATGCCTGGCCTTCAGGCTGTTAGACATTACTGATCTAAACTGAAAAATAGAGTCCAATATTCTAAGACCAATCACTATATCATTTTCCTATTTTCTGAATGTCCGGGGAAGCTGGAGAAGAAATCGGGAATGATTAGCCTAAGTACTCCAGCTACATGTACATGTAGACCCCTTTATTGAATAGTTTGGTTTAAAAAAAAATGCGTAAGAGCTTGGGAACTAGGCTGTAGAAATGTCTGTGTAATATGTATTTTGTTCTACAGGGTTTTCTCTGTCCATTGCATGAATATATTGTGGACATGTTTTGGAAGTATATGATGAACAGGCATTTTCTATTCTTCTGTCAATAGTTCTTTTTGATCAGTGCATTTACACGATATGCAATGAAAAAGGTAAATCATATATTATTTAGTTTGATTTTCAGATTATTTCAGGACTTTGATGCAATTTTGTTGCAAGCCTGGATTCACGAACTATTATACCCTTCAAGGAAAAATAATTGTTCACAGGGGGCTCTTCTTTGCATTTTAAGCACTGAAACATGGTGAGCTCTGAGCCCCGAGCTGTGTGACTTATATGTATGTATTAAGTTTGGTCTGGGTTGGCTCCTGTGTGTAGACTATGCAAGTCAGAGTGCTTTCCCGAAACAGAGATGAAAATAATGCTGTATTTTAGAACACTCCCAAGAGCCTTCCATCAATACTACTGGTACATGTGTATATGTATTAATGTTACACAATGTATGTTGCACATTGAATGCAGTGCAACATTAAAAACGCTACTCCATTTTGCCTGTAGCACTGTGACGTACAGTCTTGAAGTCCCATACAGGATCTGTATGCAGTGTAGGTCTTAAACATTTGATGAAAGGCTGGGACGATGCGCTAGTACATGCACGTATCGTCAGAGTTTGCATTGTTCTCCTTGTGGAGACTGTGTCTTTTTGCCACACCTCATTAAAACAAGGATCGTTGTAATCGCACTGAGCAACCTACCAGCATGTACGGCTCAGCGTAGCAGTAACCCAATCGGATAATGAATATTGTAAATTATCATGTACGTCATCCGTGGCGAACTGTGTGCCTTCTCGCTCGAGCCGCGTGCATTTTTTCTGCCGCACGCACCAGCGAAATGCGACACCGCAATTTATTCCCCATCACATTCCCTGTGCCTGTTGCATGCCTTTTCATTACGCTGCGCAGCTGTATTGTTTTACACTTAGTCAATCTCTGTCACAAGACGCAATTTACATTCTGCAAGGCCTTCTTGATAGAAAAGACACTGGACATCACCCATTGAAGCCATGCACATAGTATGCACACAATCTACACATCTATTTACATGGAAACATATGCAGCTTTAACTTCATATGTATTGTACATTGTCTATTCATGTTGAGTTGACTTTCTGCTGAAGTTTACTGTAAAAAGTTTCTGATCTGATGTTCAATGTGCTTTGAGTATGAGAGCAAGTACGTACAGCCCCATGATCAATCACATAAGTGATTTATAAAGTAATTACAGGCTTATTTATAACCCTGACAAGTAGATGAGTACATATATGCCTACTGTATATCATAATTTCACTTTGTAGCACAATATTGTTATACTAATATGTGTATACCAATACCTGCACAGGATACATATATAATGAACAACTTTTCAACAGAACAGTAATCTATTGTGATCAAATACCTCATGTGAATGAAAATTGAGCTGATATTTTAAAATTGTGCTATATTCAGAGTGTATTGAAAAGCATGCATCTTTAGGTTTATGTCTCTAGCTGGCTGGGCTGATAATCTTTTCAGGGTAGAATCATTGTTTTTAATGTATATATACAGATACTCTGCATAAAATTTTGAACCATTGGAATAAAGGTTGTATCACCCAGCAAAACCCACACATACGTGTATCATATCATCTGGAGGGCATTTCAAGGTCAACTCAGGAGTGTGGTATTAGATATACTGGGAGAGAGGGAAAAATTATGCATTTGAACATGTGGTTGCATGGACATATAAGCTCAATTCTGGCTCAAGCATGTACATTGTACTGTATAAGATAACTTTCTATGCAGAAATGCATTGAAAAACACAATGCATTGTACAGATTCATCTTTATCTGTTGCACAAGTCTCACACTACTGGTAACATAAAGAAATTCCACAAATGACACACTAACCATCATTTTTAATCATCCATAGTATCGCTAAATGTATACTTTGCACCTTTGCCTATTTGAGGCTTTTGCCAGTTGCCTCTCAAATTTGCTGATTTGATTCAAAACAAACAATTAAGCATCCCCAATGAAGTGCCATATGTCTGTTTATAATGTAGTGAGAAATCCTGCTATTTGAAGCTGACTAAAAGCATGGCATTGTTTAATATCCAGAGCATTGTCACTCCTTGATATTCTAAACAGAGTAGGACTAGAATGTGATCCTGCTGTGTAGCAACTCCCTGATTTGAAAAGCAATACTGCTACTGCTAAATTAGTTCAAGAGCTGTTCCTTAACTCTTTGTGCGTTCACCTGTGAACCCCCTGTGCGTTGCATTAATTTGAGTGTGCGCATATTCCAATGAACTCTTGTCGGAGTAGTAGTTTTCAAGGGCTGTAACTTGTTATTAGATTGTCGTGAGGAAAAATAGTGTACATATAAAATATAGAAAATTTCATGGGCTTTCCACTCATATGTATTTTGTCTGGCAGTTGAGGAGCTACTGTATCACAGGGCTTTACATGTGCAGAACATTTGAAAAAAATGTCAATGTTTTCAGTAGTGCTAATGTAAATGATATGTTGGAGTCTTCATTTGCTGTAAATTGCAGGGAAATTATTACAGTTATTTTGCTAAGACCATGACCTTTCTATTGATATAAAAATCGATAAGTTTTGAAAAGAAGAAAGTTCGATACAGGAAGTGCATAGAAAAGCCTGTATGGCCAAGAATTTGGCTTGGTTAGGACTCTAGGAGCTCTTTGTGTTGTAATACAAAGAGATCGCCTACAATGCGTACATGCACCCACTAAGACCATGAACTTTCTATTGATATAAAAATCAATAAGTTTTGAAAAGAAGAAAGTTCGATACAGGATGTGCATAGAAAAGCCTGTATGGCCAAGAATTTGGCTTGGTTAGGACTCTAGGAGCTCTTTGTGTTGTAATACAAAGAGATCGCCTACAATGCGTACATGTACACGCACCCACATAATCACAGTACAATAACAAGGAACTTGTGTGATTTTCTTCTGTACTGTTATAGCCTAACATGTATACACATCATTTGTTGTTGTTTTCCATATACATGCAAATCATAATAACCCAGACTTGTGTACAGGAGAATGCATTGTCAAAAAGGAAGTGCTTGTGTGTAACATTTATTAGTGCGTGTGTATGTATTTGTTGTTGCTAAATGAATAAAACTATGTCTCTGGTGAGAATATTCTGACTAGACTTTGATTATTTATAGTGAGTACTAAACTACAACATCAGAACTTCAGAAGTCACATGGATCATATATGCACATATCTGACATTCACACATCCATACAACATGGGAAAATGAATCTCTTGGAAGAAACCAGAAGTTCCAAATGACTACATATAATCAGGCATTTTACTTCCACACTCAAACACTTCCACACACTCTGTCACTCACCCTTATATTTCTAATAGATATATACCATCGGAATCGCAAATAGTTCTTTATTACATGTTTTTCGCATAATTATAACCACAGCAGAGAAATCTCTAGTAGTGTACACAGGGTGGTCCCCAGTGTAGAAAACATGCGGTTCAAACACCACGCGTCGGGTCCAGAAAGTGATTGTGAGCCACGTGTAAATTCACTGCACCATGCGTAAAATCAGTATCAGTCTTATTATTCTTATTGTTTTTGTTTTCTTTGAGCCACGCGTTCCATAGTTGTGTACCACGCGTCCAGCACAGATATCTGACAAAAAGTGACATTCTGCTCTTTTGAGCCATGCGTAAAAGATTTTCTGGTGACCACCCTGAGTGTACACATGCGAATATTGTGGCAGGAAGCACTGTTTCATTGCAGTTTCATTTACATGTATCTCAAGCGCGGAGATAAAGGGAGCTACAAGACTGTATGTGTACATGGTATATTGTACGTTAACGACCCGGTGGCATGATGACAAGATGGAAAAATACTGAAACAAAATGATCAAAATTCTCCGAAATCTTCTATGTAACGCTATGCTGCAACGCGAACGAGCGGAAAGCCTAGTACAGTGACGATCGCGAGCAATAGTACTGAACAGTGGTACGGTTGGCAGTACACACATATTTCCAATTCCATTCACCTACGTGCGTTCTGTGCAAAATTGCGAACGAAACGTGTCCACGGTTGTGCATTGCTGCGAACGAAACGTACAAAGAGTTAATGGTTTTACCCTTTAAACTGACACTGGCATGTCTGTTACTCTATTCAGAGCCCCCCTCCCTCCCTCATTTTTGTATGATGCACAGTTGAGTATACCTGCATACTTTTTGTATGATATGATACTGTAAAAATTAAAGATTAGAGGTGTTACAGTGGTGACATACCCACATAGCATACACACATATACATATATACACACAGAAAAAAGACAAAAACAGACACACACATTTGTCCTTGACATTTGAATGGAGAAGAATATTGCTTCTTTCTATAAAAGTACTGGCAGACAGTGTGTTTCTATTTTTGAACTAATTTGCGATTGAAATGGAAAGAAAACAACAACTCTCTTTCCCTCTCTCACTTCCTTTCATTCACTCTCTCTGTCCTCTCTGTCTCTCTCACCTCCACCCTCTTTCCCTTCATCTTTTTATCCTTCACTCTTTCTGTGCTTCTCAATGTACTCTACACCCTCCTCCCTCTTCCCTTCCATCCCTCCTCCTTCCACACCTCACACCACACCCCTCCCCCCCTCCAACCTTGCCCCTCCCCCCTTCCAACCTTGTCACCCCTCTTCGCTCTTCTCTGTCTTTTTCAAGCCTGATATTATACTTGGGTAAATGCAACAGGACAACGCATGAATTATCTTTAAATTGCCTTTAACTTATTATTTCACACTGAGGAAGATCTCTTTTACACCAGAAGATCTTTAATCCATAATGTGCAAAAATGGTTATGCATAATATTTTTTTTCAGAAATGTGTTCTTGTCACTATTACATTCTTTCCAAGAGCTTGCCAAACATTCATGACTAGTTTGTTAATACGGGAGAAGCAACAGGTATCAGCTTATACCCCTCTCACTCCATACCATGATTAAGTGTCAGACTGCAATGTAATGAGACTGCCCTTGCTGGTACATATTAAATGTCCAAGATACTGTGCTCACTCTTGCATTGTAATTATAATGCTTGCCTATTAATGGCCTCCTCAGTACCATAGTGTCACCATGTAGTCCCATACATGCATGCTACCAGGCCAGCTTTTGCTAGGTGAGGGATTTATGTTGTCTTTTTTTTTATTACTCCTCTTACTTTTGGAGTCAACATTTTTCAAACTCATTTATTCGTTGATTCTGTGTTTTTTTTAATATTTGTTATATGTATTCATGTTTTTGTAGTCATAAAATGTTCTTTGCCAATGAATCTATTTTTATGATGAATGGAATGAATATAAATTCAGTATCAAAGAAAGGTAATACTTCAGCAGCCAATATGTTTAAGGTTGATTAAAGACAGGGTGGCCCATTTGCGAAAGTCATGAAACTCGGCAGGAATCAGCAATACGCCCTAAAGATAATATGTATGAAATCTCACATTCATACCGTCATAAACCTTTTCAAGAAAATTGAAAACTATCCCTGTCTATCGCTACTCATAATCGCTTGTCTCGCAATGTATGGTCAACAGAATCTAAAAAGATCACAACGTTTTGTGCGCCGCTGCAACACTTTGTCAGGTCTTTCTATGTTTAACCCTGTTCATATACACCGCCTATCCGTGAAAAAGGTGCAACATTTGCGGCAATTTTGCCGATGCATCACCGATAGCTGCGTATATGAACGGGAATTGCTCAAATAATGCGGTATGTGCTTCCTCCTTTTTTGCACTTATTTTGCGGCTTTTTCGCGGATCGAGACGTAGTAATAATATGGCAATATTGCAGTAAGCGAATCTTATAAATTGCGCGTAAATGTTGTGCCTTTTGCATCACGCTCTGGCATGTGGGTCGCTAATCCTACCTCTCGTATGGCTGAGCGGAACATGTCACCATTGGTTTGGAGAGTGTCCAGCTGTCCAAAACACCGCAACATTACGTTTATTGGGGTGTATATGAACGGTGCTTTTGCGGCTCGCTGGAAACTTGCTTACCGATGTGCATCAGTAATAATAGTGGTATATTGTACATGAACGGGGCTTTTGAAACAGTGGACAGTGGTCTATGTTCTACCACCTTGTCCCATATTGCAATGCTGAGTGTATACATGTATTGTGGTGTCTGGTATCTGGGCTATAGGTTGTGGGCGATCTGTCCAAAATCTACCCAAAATCTAGCAATAGCTTTGATTCTGCTTTGAGTCATTCCTGTTCTGTTATTTGGAGGGAAGTTATTTTGTATTATTTTCACCCACTTTTTGTGATTTGTACAAAATTGTATTTGTTTGACCTTCTTAGGGGCTACCCTGTCTGTAAATACTTCATTTACATATACCTACATGGTGAAAATGTACAATGAAATCTCTCAGTGTATCACTGGCAGAGATTTCATTACCCCATGCATTGGGTACCTGAATGGCATTTTATGCATCATCTTCTACATATGGCCATCGTACCCAAACTCACATACAGCACTGCTCATTCCTGTTCTAAAGCTTGACAAATTCATTTCAAAACATCATACTGGTTTTTACAATATGGTTTCTGTGGGTTTTTTTTTTTAATGATGAAGCTAAAAGTCAAGTGGTGCTATTTATTATGTCTGTACACATGGACACCAGGAGATCTAATGAAAAAGAGGTATCTCACAATTGAAGGTTGAAATATGACTTATTTGTTTATTCTGTATTGCAATGCCATTAAGTGACCCTCACAAACAGTATCAACGGTTTGTTATTCAATTGATTAGTGTTTGTGTATACTTCTGTTTTTTGTGTTATTCTTGTTTTCAATTGCCATTTTGATCTCAGTGGTGGCCACCTGAGGTAGCCAGAGGCATTATGTTTTGAGTTGTTTATCAGGTAGTGACAACTTCAGATCTTCATGAAACTTTAATCAATTGTAAGAGTTGATCAATATGATAGTGAAGTACAGCTAATGTATTCATATTATCTTTCCATTTTATCCCCCTTCCCTCTCGCTTATCTCTCTCTACTCTATCTCTTCTGCTTCCTCTCTTGATTTGTATATCTCTCACATTTCCTATCACCTGCTTGCATTCTCTCTCTCTCTCTCTCTCTCTCTCTCTCTTTCTCTCTCTCTTTCTCTTCCTCTCCTCATCTCTTCCTCCCTGTTCCTTTTCCTCTTGTTTGTATCCATTATATCCTTCCTCCTTCCTTTCTCCATTTCTCTTCTGAAATGCAGGATAGGATCTGGGATGTATGTGCAGAGTTGGAAACTTCTGGAAGTAACTTCAGCTTGGAAACAGCAGTCTCATCAATTGGAAAACTGCTACCTTAATACAGGTACAGTGAAATTTGCCCTAGCAAGCACCTGCATAGAAAGGTCACCATTTTATAAGGACTTCATTGTCTGTTTCCATTGAAAGAGGTTTCTCATTCAAACCTGCTCTAGCAACCACCAGAAAGAGCACCTACTTTTTTGAAGACCATATATTTCTGGCTCCCTTAGGTGGTCTTTTCCTGCCTTGGTACCAAGAGGGTTAACCCTCTCATTGCTATGGGCTCATTCACTGAGTTATGAATCAATGGTCTAGTCACGCCTTGGTACCAAGAGGGTTAACCCTCTCATTACCATGGGTTGATTCACTGAGTTATGAATCAATGGTCTAGTCACGCCTTGGTACCAAGAGGGTTAACCCTCACACTACCATGGGTTGATTCACTTTGTTATAAATGTATGGTCTCCTTATACCTTGGTACCAAGAGGGTTAACCCTCTCATTAGCATGGGTTCATTCGCTGTGTTATGAATCAATGCTCTCTTTATGCCTTGGTACCAAGAGTGTTAACCCTCTCATTACCATGGGTTCATTCACTGTGTTATGAATCAATGCTCTCTTTACACCTTGGTACCAAGAGGGTTAACCCTCTCACTACCATGGACTCATTCGCTGTGTTATGAATCAATGGTCTCTTTATGCCTTGGTAACTCTCTCACGACTGTGGGCTCATTCATTGTTATATGGATCTACATATCCATTGAGCTGAACTATGGTTGAACTGCAAAGTACCAGTGTACACCCAAGTTCACAGCTATGTAGGCATGTATTATTTTTTACCTTGTATTTCAGTGCAACAGGGAACATTCAAAATACAGACCAAAGTGATACAGCAGATTAGGCTATTTGGAATAGTCATCCAAAAGAAAATGGATTACAGGGTTAGTCTGGCCAGGCACGCACTAAGTTCAGAATCGTAATTAAATGTTCTGTGCGATATCTCTAAGCATATTTCATTTATTCCACCATGGTGATTTTAAATGTATCAGTCCCAAGGTGGTAGGGGTTATATCATGTCACCCACTAGCAGAACATTGAAAGTACCCTTTAAGATTAATTGAAATTGACCGAACCACCTTTTCCTTCATCATAAACCCCAACCCTAATCCATTCCCGTACACACTCATCCGTAAATATCACATCATGCTTGTAGACGAAATGGAAATTAGATCAAGTGGCTAAAAACCTTTGCTGGATTACAGAAAGAAATCTTAATTGAACATTTGGTCTTATGTCGTGAAGGGTGAGTGTTCAAAGAAGTCTTAGTCATACACCCTTCAGGTTGGCCAATGTAAACTCTTTAAGGGCTCAGGAAATTTGCAACATCCTGGCACACGGCACTCTCCTTGGCAACCGTTGTCTATTTTCAAACCGACCTGGAATATCTCTGCCCCCATCCCGTCCGCCCACACTCCACCTTACACGTAGCCTTTTGGTGGACTCCCATTTGGTCTAAGTCCTAATAAAGTGTGTGTTTTCTCAAGGGTTGTCATGGGAACAATATGCAGCAGCACAATCTTCAAAATTTTTGTTGAAGTGTGGTACATATATAGTGACATTTCCTTAGATGAATTTTCTACAACTAATGCCAGACTGCTTAATACATGTACTGTAGTTGCATGAATGTGCATTAATTGATTGAATTTATTTCCAGGTGAAACAAGAAAGAGACAAAGTACAATGTGGCATACATTAAAATGAAGAAACGCGAAGCACCAACCAATGTCTGAGGATAAGTTAAAAGAATATGATATCCTGTCGACAGGGTCGCTTTGATTGGCTGGTGCTTACACAAGAAAGCAAGAATCAAGAATCAATGAACTAGAATCTATAGAGATATATTTAAGGGGAATCACATGAAATAACAAAAGTAAGAGGCTGATGTCATTCTGTAATCAGACTGAGGAGATGACCAAGTCTTGGCCTATTACGCCATGCCTTATAGAATGATAAATACCTGTGCTATCCTTGTATAGCAATGGTGTGGCTTGGAAAGGACCTCTCAAACACAGACGCAAACAATGAAAACTCAACTTCACCACTGATTGATTGCAGAAACTGCAATTTTGTAAACACAAGGAAATATGCAAGGTGAGGTTTAACCGTGTTATTTCCCTTTTGATGTTTACCATTCTATATCAGTGCTTTTATAGTAGCCCAACCAGCTCGAAACTATAAATTATCTATAGTGATAATTGAAACTTAAAATTACTGTAATGGTATCTTCAAGGGAAAAAAAAAGAAGAGCTGAAGGGGGAATAGAGGGGCCAATGCATACAGGTGGTGTTCGACCAGGGACTCATAGCCAGATGAAAGGGAAGATTGATTGCTGTTCTTTGATGAATGTTTCACCGTATTCAATTATTCAGCATGTCCCGTGGCTGTCGGCTACTCCAGTAATCAAATATGATTGCATCATGTGAGGCTTTCACACTTCTTCCCTCGTCCTCCATCTGTACCCCTATCCCTTGCGACATCGCCCTGTCTCTAAACTCCCTATCCAGACTTGTAAGGCTACCAACCTTATTATAAAATCTCATGCACCCATTCATGTACCCAAACATCCCTATTGCTGTCTCTATCTTTATCCTTATCCCCTCCTGTACCTTATCAGGTATCGTCCCACCCCTACCGTATTTTTACCTACACCCCCTTGCCACCCCTACCCCTGCTTCTGCCATCATCCATAGTCTTATCCCTCGAAATCCTTATGCCATCCTTTCCCTTTAATACCCCTTCTCTTCTACCAACCCCACCCCCACCCCTACCCCTACCCCTACCCCTACCCCTACCCCTACCCCTACCCCTATCCCCAACCCCCACCCTACCCCTACCCCTACCCCCACCCCTACCCCAAACCCCACCCCACCCCTACCCCCTACCCCTACCCCTATTCCTACATCCATCCTGACCTCTTGTAGCCTGTTATCAAGGCCTCTTGTGGCTAACTCCCAAAAAGGCTGACCAGAAGAAACTAACCAGCAAGCTCTGAAGGCCTTTTCTAATTGATCTATATGTCATTTTGCAAATACATTGACATTATGCAATATGAAATCCATATCATGTAAGCTTGCAAAGCAGTGCTTACCCTTTGTACATTGTGCCAGCAGGTGTTACAATATTATTGCTGCTCTGATTAGTCAATTTTTCTTGGGTCAATAGATAGCATGTTCAAAAATTAGGATGATGTTGTTGTTGCATACCTCTACCTGTAATTCATGATTAATGTCCTTTTGGAATTAAGTTACAATGGGACTCAGGCCAAATTTGCACCTGAAATTCAGAAAAGAACCCTCATGAAAATTTGTTCCTTTTTTTTTCCTCATGGGATATCATTTAATGCACAGCATAGTCTTTGTTTCATGACGTCAGGCTTAGAAAGTAGCTTCCTTAAATGGAAAATTATTTCTCCTCCTGGTTTTTCCACTGCACCCCACTGCATAAAACTTGGGCTTTCCTATCCCCCTTCACACCCCACACACCCTCCCCCACCCCCACCCCACTACTAGTACATCACTCCAACTCCCTAGTGCTGCCCCATCCCCATCACATATAATGATGATAATTCTATTTGCAGTAATTCAGTAAGCAATTAGTTGAGTCTTAATTCATTCATGCTCTGAGTAGAGCGTGCTCCGTGTGAATAAAAACTACCTTGTACACACGAAGGCCTGGAAGAATGTGTTTGCACGGGCCTATAATTACTTCACATGTTTTCCTATCCTGCGCGAAAACAAAGTCCAACACTTTCTGTATTGATTGGATTTAGAGCAGTAGTCATAGCAACCTGGCTGATCAAGTGGACATGCTTCATGTTATAGATGGAAAAGAGGCAGAATCAATCAGAAATGTACTGTAACTACAACTTGTCAGAGATGGATGAATCACAAATTGGCAGGGTTTCATCCATAATCTGTTTAATATTTTCATGAGCTAAAGGAAGCAAAACCAAATCACAGATTTTGTATTTTCTGTTTTAAAAAAAATGTTTAGTCATTTTGTGCATAAAACGAAACATACAATATACGATTAGGTAGTCATCTCTGTCCATATGATTTTTATATGAGAACTCAATTTGTAAATATTTTAGTGAGAGTGTTGGTGCAGGCTATTAGCTAATATGAAGCTTAACGTTTTCCATGTTGAGGGTGTGTATGTACGTACAATTGTTTTTAATAGCATTCAGCTCAGGTTTACTATTATTTCAAATAGCATAAGATGTGTGGTCCAGTTTTTCATTTGCGCATAAATGATTTATTAGCATCACACAGAGCTGCCAATTTGATGTGAAGATCATAACTTCAAACGTTGGATACTTGGCAGCCTTACTCTCGATAAGCCTTTAATATATCATGATGAGTAATTTCAGAGTGGCTCTGCATACCAATCAAAGCTGATTAATCAATAATTTGTCCATAATCTATGAGGAAATAAAAGATACCGGTACTTGTAAATGGGGTATTGAGGTTAAGATCCCAAGATGGGTATTTAGGAAAAAAAGGTTTTATGTCATAAATGTTTAATCAGCTTAGCCTGATAGTAGTGAAATTGGTGGATTAAGGGAGATTATGTGCTACCTGGCAAGCCACAATGAATCATGAGAATTCTATCTGATTGACACTATGTGGAAGCAATAATGATTATTGCTTCCACATATCAAATGACGAGTACAGAGGCATCGCATGTTGTGCGATGAGTTTACATGTACTAATAACAGGTATGTTGTTGATAATGTGTACCCGACATAAATTAATGTGATCTTTGGGCAATGCCACCTTAATAACATGTTGAATTGAATAAAAGTGATAAAAGTTTTGTATTTAGATTTGACAACCTTTTGAAACAAATTCTTACTGTATTACACATGTAACCCTTACAATATAAATTGATATTTATTCAATCTGGAAACTGGCTGTAAGTGGAATCATAGCAATCACTAACCTACCGGTTTCTTTACCCTAGAGACTGGAGACCGCCGTCTTTACAGTGCCCGTTGACCATCACATTGTGCATGGACATGGGCAATAGGGTTTATGAATGTAGACCATGGTCACTACAGGGAATGTTTCAGACGTAAGCTTTTCCTGGAAATCTTTACGAAGCTTTGACATGAAATACCGGTAGTTATGGTATAGTGCTGAAACATGCAGAGTTTTATGACCTTTGTGAAAGGGCTACACTACCTGTAATAAACTTAAATTTGTATTTTAAATGTTTTGTCAATGCATGATGAAAACAGGTGCTAATTTTAGCCTCGCTTATTACAGAAACGAATTAAGCACGAGACGCAAACACCCACATGTACATCATACATAGCGTGATGTATACAGTGTACAGTGATATAGGAGTAGTGGGAAGCGGTGCATGTGATGTGATATACGTACATAGCTTTCATTGAGGGGAATTACTCAAATACTGCGTGCTCTCAACTGTTTGTGCTCAATTTCAGGAATCATGCATGTTTTTGGTGCGTTCATGTGTGAAATATCAAGAGTTATTTGCATACACGCTCTGGTACAATTATATATGATGGACTTGTTGCCTTCGCTTAAGTATCACTGTTGTGCAAATTACACTCTTATTGTTTTTTTTAAAGGTATTTCTCACTTGATTTTCATTCTCTGAATGCTGAATAAGGAAATTTAAACAAGTTTGAATCTGCAATAACATGATATCGAATACACCTGCTATTGCATTGTACCAATTTCATCAATATGAATCAGTTATATTATGTGTTGACTTCAGTAACAAATGCTTTTTATTTCCCATTTGGGCTAAATGTAGCATACGTAATACAAGTATTGTTTTTGTTGGAATATAAAAAGACAACTTGTATATATCTTTATGAAAAATAAACACAAACCTGTGCTTCATGTAAGTAAAGATGAAGGAATCATTCAATAGACCCGATGTATTGAAAGTAAGCTGAGGAATACTTATCTTGTATTCCAAAATGCTTAACAAAAACATGTAAAGAAAATCCTGCAATGTTCAGGTGCAGTATACATTATATGTTTTTATTAGCATATCATTGCTCAATAACAAAGCTTGAAATATTTGCTTCTGGTAGCAAAACATTTTTTCCCTTCCCGATTTATGGTGGATTCTGAGAACACCCATCACAAGCCAAGTCTCTTTTTAAAATGAATTTCTCCAAGCTTGTTTCCCCCTCATGAACATACTACTCAATTCATGACGTGAATGTAAAATGACAGAAGAGCGTCTCTCTTCATGTTTTATGTAGGAAAACATATCAAATTCAAGCCCTCCAAGTGTTTCAAATGCCATAATTTAAACAAATTACTTTTGACCTTGACATGTAGCTGTTAAGATTTGAGCACTTTGCTCAAAGACATGAATTATTAACTTGTTAATTGCCATGGATGCACAAGTCATATATTCAGCTCACATAGAGAAGCAGTTCATCTGTCACACAAAGGAAACAAGACAAATTTCATGGGAAAACACAAACACAGTATCTGAAATGTTGCAAGTAAATATGACGTGATTGCATACAGTCTCACTAATACTGAGAAAGTATCATGCTTTGCAGTTCAAATCATGTGCAGAATGCAACTAAGGGTGTGTTTATCAGATTTTTTTTTCCAGGCTAGAAACACGGTTTCAAAACACAACTTGGTTCTAAACTGTTTCTCACCAGGAACAATATTTTATGAATGCTCCGAGAAATTCAAAGTGTGTTTCTGAGACACTGTTTAATATGATGTCACAATGCATTGCACTGTTGCGCACCCTCTGCTTGTGACGTCACAAAGCGTTGCACAGAATATGTGCAAATAGACAAACTTCGCAGAATGAGCTGCGAAATAGCATGCTTGGTGAAACTGTTTCTATCCAACACAAAAAAAATCCTATAAATGCACAACTAGAAACACGGTTTCAAAAATGTGTTTCAAAATCATTTTTTAAAACACATATTCTAGGAATGCAAAATATTATACATTTTAATGCAGCCTGATACTGCTAAGCTTGGTAGGATTAAAAAAATATACTGATAGACAAGGCAACAACAAAATGAGAAGCTCTCTGAATTCATCAAATATTGATGCATTTTATTTTGCTTTGTAAGTAATGGAAGTTCAACAATATAAACTTGTATCAATCACAAAGCTTGCTGTTGTCCTGGTTCAAAACTCTGTCATAAATGTTTTCCTTAATAGAAATTTTGAAGAAAAAAAATGTGCAATGTGGCTGGTATGAACACTGCTTCTGTCCTATTCACTTTGTAACTGATCAATGATGCACACTCCTGCCCAAAGCTATTTGTTCTAAAAGAAAATTTAAAAGGACTTTGGTGAAGTAATCCATATTCACAGATGAAGGATGTGTGTTTAACATGTTTCGTGTTGTCAATTCACATCGCTGGTAACATTTTTGTTCAGTAGTAGTAGTACAGGTGTATCCATGTGGTTACTTGTATGTATAACCTTGAATATGAACAAAAGGTTCAGGGGGACATATGATATCTTAAGCTTAATATGACATTTGATTCCTTGTTTTCCCTTTTTCAAACTGAAAAAGCATTGATATTGCTCCATTCCATGCCACGGGGTAAGCCCAAGTTGGTTAAAGAAAGAATCGACTAGACAACATTCCTGCATCGATTATATACATGAGGAATATCAACTAAATGCAATATAGAGATATTCAAATAATAACACAATTTAACTAGAACAAGGTTGTATGACTATGCCTGAACCATAGTAGGCTCCACCTGTACTTAACTAATAACTTGTCTGGGTTAAAACCCCTCTGTTTCGAAGGTTTTCTCTAATCCCTTAATAGGCGGAAATTAAAATACTGCTCTATGGCATTCATGTGTATTACTTGTGCAAAACGAGATGCCAGGACAGGTCTGAACAGTTCATGGACGTGAAATGGGCACTGGTTAGAATACTGTATGCAGTTAGAAGTTTTGTCTGTCTCAGAGTCAATGACTGACTGACAAGAATTAGCGCCTGCAAACTCCACCCCTCCCCCCAACAATCTTGTATTGCTTGTAGATATCAAGCTAAAGCTATTTTAATTAGATAATTGCACCATTAGTGCAATGTTTGTGTGGTTGTGGAGTTTAATGTCTAGTTGGACAAATCATTCTCGAATCTGTCCAACTTCTTCAAATGCTTGCTGCAGGTTAAAAAAAATGAATCAATTATAATTATTCACATTAAATAAAAGCAGAAAATCAGAGAACGAAATTGAAAGAGTAAGGGAAAATCTAGCATATCATAAGAAATTTATTTATGTGTAAAGATCTGAATAACTATCCCTGTATCCCCGCTCTGTATAAACAATGAAGACAGTAATACTCTAGGTGTTGTCTTGTTTGCACGTGGTACACAAGAACAATCAATGTTCTAAACTCTATGTCCGTGCAAATTTGCATTGAGTTGTCCATTTAGATTAAAGTGTCCAGTTCTATTATTCAGTGGGTTTTTTGTACAATTTTTTTTGACCTGCAAAAGAGACCCCTTGTCTTTAATGCCCATCAAAGTAAATAATCAGATTGATCGAGATTGTCAAAAATGCAAAACTTAAAATATTTCAAATTTTCTGAACCTTTTGTTGATATGTTTCTCTGATTATTCTGCTTTTGTTTAATTCAAGTGATCAGGTTGTCATTCTACATGTGTTCTTAGAATCTGCATTTCCAACGGCTGCTTCTAGAATCTGCTGTTCAATGCCCTTAGAGGGATCAAACATACACATGTCGTGAGTGATGTCATTGGTCAACTGAGGTCAGCTGAGGCATGTGTGTGTGTACTTTTGTATTTTATCAAGTACTAGGGATGGCATGCATTGAACATCATTTTATTTCAAAATCAACACCCTATGCTGAAACTTAGCAGCTAGTGCCAAATATAGCACATATATTTCTTCAAGAGTTCAAAATGAGAGAGAGCAAAATGGTACAGTGTTTGTGAACATGAACTTTCTTGCTCTTTTGACATCGCAAATTTCATAATTATCGCAAATAAAGATGTCCATGATGTTAAGAATTGGTCCATAAACTAAACTTGTGAGTTGAGTACAGATTGATGTAACAGATACAGGCGCAATAATTACACCATTATAAAGAGAAGGATGTTCATATTTGATTGAAATTAAATTTTCATTGGACACTGAATCAAATTGAGAACAGTATGTGAATATGATCTGCTTGTCAGACTACAGCAATTTGTGAATATTGAACAAAAAACAAGGTAAACAAGAATATTTGTTCTCTCTTTGAAATTGGGGCAAGTGGTCTAAAGGAGCTAAAATGTTAAGGGTTCTTAAATTAATTGAAGAGCAAATAAACCTTTGAGTACTTGTATGAATGATGGACAGTTTGATAGGTGTAAAGGGCTATACAACAGTCATAACAATTTGGATTTGATAGAAACTAGAAAAATCAGATCAACATATTGCCACAGAAGTGCCTACCTTTGAATTAATAGAGCAAATCTGCAGGGCTAAATAACTTCCGGGTGAAATGTAAGATTTTTTTTTATCAAACTTTTCAATTTACAATCTGTTTTTTATCCCCAAACTTTTGAAAAATTTGTTTTTCTGATTATTCTACTTAATTTACTTACTATCAGGGATGCAATGTCCTTTAATGGTAATGAGGGCATGATAGAACCAATGCTTAGAGATTGTTGTGTTTTATCATTCAATGTTGATCATACTTTCATAGGGTCTGATGTTTTTCTAAAATCTGAGAACAATGCAATTAATTACTATGACCTCCGGAACCACAGGTATTCATTGGTTACGCATGCAACAATTGTTTGCTCGTCGGCTTTCTCAATACGCTTATGTTATATGGAAGTAAGTGCTATTTATCACATGGCCCAGCAATATTTGCATCACCTTTATGTATACAACCGTGTGGCATATGGCGCTCTGTGCCTTCGGTGAGCTAACAATAGATAATTAAGATTTTACTTGCTTGCTATGATATTTATTGCAGTTGCTTTCAATCAGATGATTGTTATGTGATATCATCGTAACTTTGCTGACAGAGTGATTGACAGGTGGTATTTAAAATGATTCCCTGGCATTGTAGAAATGATTTTTGGATCACAAACTTGTTTTGCGTGTTCATTTTGGTTATGTCTTTGATGTAAGAGAGGTGAATCTCTTTATGGTCCTCCCCTTTAAGAGCAAAGGTAGTTGATCCGCTGTAGACCTGTCTCTCAAGTCTGATGGATAGTTGTGCAAGCACTCACTGTTATTTGCCAACGAGCAGTTGGGACATGTGAATGAGCTGTCTGCAATAAATGTTGCAACAACTGATGAATTCATGTACGTACGGGAGTATTCACACTGTCAACTGGTCTGTTTTGTCTGCACAGGATTGGTGCATTTATGATTTTTTGCTGTTGATTTTTTTCTAAAAAAATGTACTTGCCCAATTTAATTGGTCAAACCTCATTTTAAACACAAAATGTAGATTGTGGGTTGAAGAAAAGTGACTTTTCAAAAGTGATTTTATGAGTGACCTTTAGAGTGACAACAGGCAAAATGGCTGTTTGTGCAGAATGTGTTTGTGAAAAAAGGCAGAAATATAGATATGATTCTAGGCTGTGGAGTGTAACCTGTTTCTATCCAATGTACACTGGCATAGTCACAAGTAGGTCTGGACACATAGACAACACATTCTTTCTCTTCCATCATCTCTAATGGCAGATACAAATGTAGGCAGTATATAGGAAATGCAAGTCTGCATGTCCAGACGTAATAAAAGATACTAATATTGTACCTTTATATGCATATTAATCAATTTGATGCTCATGCCACATGACATTTTGTTAGATGAAATAAATGTGATTTAATTTTAACATTGAACCAATTAGCAAACTTGATTACGGACTTGGTAGCAATTTAAGAAATATAATATATTTAAGAAATATATACTTCGCGCAGGTCCAAGACTAGATCTCATGATGCAAAGAACATAATACACATGTATGCATGCCTTCAATGTAGAAACTCCAGAGAGCACAGTTGCTTGATAAATGTTGGCAGATATAGAGATTTTGATAATGCAGACAGGGAAAATGATTGTTGTGTCTGCGTAAAAGACTACCAGAGAACAACAAACACTCCCACGTGTGAGGAATATGTACCAGCCCACACACACACACACAAAAAAAAAGCACACAACTTGTTTGCCAAAGAAGTTAACTCTAGGATTCACTATGACCTCCTGTAGCTATCTTTCTTTCTCCCAAAACACTCAATTAAAAAAAGGCAATTATTGAATAAATGGTAATTATCAAAACAATGAGATCGTCAGTGCAAACCCCCTTTTATATTGTGATGCTCGAATTGTCATATAGCATAGGAAGGGTATCGCTTTATTGATCTTGAGACTGTAAGTGCTGCCTAATACTTGTTCCCTTTTCAGCTTTTATCCAAACTCAAGTTTTGTTTATTATTATGAACGGCTCTTTAGACCTTGTCACACTCCAATAGGCTTAGCTGCCCAGATATTCTGTGGCTCGCCTTGGCTGTGGGACAAAAGAAATAATAGAAATAGGGCAAAGTAGTGAGGGGGAGGGGTGCTGGGTGTTTAGTGTAGTGTAGAATATGCACACACCCACATTCTGCTCAGGAAAGAGTGACAGTGAGTAAAGAGTGTAGACTGTACTAAACTGTACTAGACTATCCAGGAAGTGTTCTCAGAGGGTAGCCGTCTTTACACCTATCTCCGTTTTTGTCTCCTTCTTCTCTCTCTCTCTCTCTCTGCCCCATGTTGCATTGACTTTCTACATTCTCCAGATCCTGTGTTGAGCTTTGGTTCTGATGTGTGAAGCGTGTGGATAAGTCAGTCAGGGACATAATAATTTGCTGAAGTGTACTGCCAGGTGAGTACAAAACAGGACAAACTAATATACATTTTGGGGGGGTATTTTCACTTTATGTCATGTTAAATGTCTTTGTAAAGCTATTAGAATCCTGGGGCCACATTCAATCTTATTAAAGCCTAGATAGTTACTATGTTGAACTCTCTCCTTACCATGGGCATAAAGACGTGTACTAAGCCAGTGGGGTTTTCAAGGCCTAGTACTGTATGTGTTTCTCGATGAAACTCGACAAGCGATCTGGTAGCTTTTATGTGAAAGGTACAGTACCACAATCTTGATCCACCATCGAAAGAGAGTTACCCGCTCCAGATCCAAAATGTCTGTTACATTGTAAACGGTACCCGTCACTCACAAGATTAACCAGGTGACGACAACATGGAGATGATTGAATTTGCAACTTTCACAGCAAGTTATCAATTCCTTGCATCCTTGAAAATGATCGCTTGATTGACTACGAAGTTCAAATTTGTATGGTGACCTGTAGTAATCTGCAATGTGATACATAGGAGCAGTCTATGCATTTTCATGTTTATCTATGAGCAGGCATATAAAGGGTACAAACTCTAATGCCAGTATTGCTTTTACTGGTATGATATGTTCATCACGCGACCATGCATGAAGGACAAACATGTATAGACCACAATGTGTATCTACATTGTACAATGTATTTAATACTAATGACCTGCATATGTTGTATGTATAGATGACGGAACATAAAGTTGAGCCCAACGTGTATTGCTGGAGTAATTGTGATTAATTGTTATAGCTTTTGATTAGTTCTCTACCTGTAACGTACATACATGTATATTAGGAAAGGTGCTCGGTCTAGCTTTACATTAAACCTTTTTGCTTGTTCATACTTAAATATTGATGGTATGTACCACTAAAAAAGACCATAGAGGAATGAAAATAACAATGAAAGGAATTATTTAGATCTGATAAGTCAAACAACCAAGAACAGGAAAGGGAAAACATATTGAGGCAATATCAGTTATTGCATGTATCTAAAGGTACTGAATTGAATAGATACATGTAGTTAATCTTGAAAACATGTTATTATCGTTATTGCTGTGAAAGGAGGGATGGTGAACTTCAATGAAGAAGAGTGTTTTTTCTGGCATCTCTTCAATTTTGTTGTTGAATTTCAATGACCTCTTTCTGTAAAGTTTGCTTCAACTAGATGTAACTCATGCGTGCACTCCATATGCATGTGTAGGCTACATTTATTGCCATGGATCACATATTCATACTTCGAGCTTCAGTGTACCGGTACATATGGTCATGGCAGGCATATGCTAGTCTGTGGCACAGACTCTAATGTGATGTTTTCTTTTAATAACCAATTTTGTGGGTGGAAGTGGCTGTATGGTTGATACAAACATATGGGAGATATTGTAGTCTCCATAGTTCAGACAGAGGTTGTGTCTGCAAACCAGGAATAGGCAAGGATTATCTGATCCCACCATATGCCTTTGCATTAAAATCAGACCCGACTTCTAACTGCCTAGTCTAAATTTCAGACATATTATATCAACCTGAATTCAAGTACATACATGTAGCAAGCTCCAAAACTGAGCATAACTAGTTGAGCGATGACTTGATTCCCAAGAATCTGCCAGCCCGGTGAAATATTTTATTGGCGATCACTCGACTAGTTGCTCGACTAGTTGTGCTCATTTTCGTAGCATGCTATCTACTTGAATTGGGGCTGATAAAATACATGTAGAACCTAGACTAATAAGATCACCGAAGTTTGCAGCATGTTGTCAAGATAACTGGTTCTAAATTATGTGAGTAGGGCACACATTGGTGCACATTGCGGGGACTCAGTATTTGAAACTCTCACTTGAGCAATGTTGTTTAGAACCAGCAACCTGCATTTAATAGATATGACGACACTAATTCAGTTCTCTATAGCTGCTTTGCCTTTGGTGTTCTCTTCATGTGTTTAGGCAAAGTATGGCAGTGCATGGCAGGCTTTACTATTGTGTATTGACCCACATCCCCCAAATCTAGAGCTAGGAAGTCACAGCCAGTGGTTAAATTCACCCCAATACTAAAAGCAGATTGTGGTGTCGTCAACAAGGTTTCTTTTTTTTTTCCCAGGAGCTGTACTTTGTACTTGTTAAGCCTCAGTTACATTGTACTTGATCAGCCTGTGTATTATGCCCTATGGCCTGTACATTCACAATAGAGATTTCACTTGACTGTGTACATATTCTGAGTTTATTTGGTGCAAAATAAATAATCTTATGCTCACAAAAACATTGATTTTCATAATTGTAATTATCTACTCTAATTATTATGTGGACAAACTCAATTTACCAAAGTGACTCTAGAACAAAATCAATTATGTTGATTCAGTAATAGTGTTTTTCATGTTGTTTTATTTGTTGTCCCATAAAGTAGTCCAGGTTTAGCACAAATGTTGAGGTAAAGGGGCCTATATGTTTAAAATTTAAGTAAAGAATCATGAGTATAACTTTTTTTTACAGGGGCTCTTTTGTTGACTACAGGGGCTCTTCTTTGCATTGTGGGGGATAAATTGGCCTGAGCCCTCATGTGTTTTCCTTTCACTGGTGGTGTCTGTTCAATGTTCAAATTCTGTATATTCATACATTTATATTCTGCTCAAAAATGTCCAGAGCTACAGTCACATAGTATATGTATTTGAATATATCGTTCCCCAATACATATAGTCTGTAGATACAGACTACAATAGGTGCGTCTTCATTAGCCCGATCAGACAAAATAGCGAGCTAGTTTGCTGATCCGGGGAACTAGCCTGAAGATGCAATCGCGTCTTCATTAGCTCGAAACTCGGGATATGTAAGCTCGAAACTCAGGATGCATAAATTATCCTGAGTTTCGCACATACCAGCAATGTGCGACGGGAATAGGCCACGACCGCATGGCTTCGGTTGTGAGCTCGCATTCACGCACGTATAAATACCTATTATGTAAACAATGCCTCGTGCGCGCTGATGCATGTCGGGATCGAGAAATTTTCAAGCTAATGAAGACGCTCCGAGCTAGCTTGAGCTAGTTCGCGACCTAGCTCGAGCTAGCTCCATCTAGCCCATGGTTTCTTGGGAAATTTTCTTGACCAAATAGCGAGCTATTTTGCCTGATCTGGCTAATGAAGATGCAAATAGCTAGCTATTTCGTGATCTGGCTAGCTAACCCTCAGAACAAGCTCCCTATTTCGCCCACATCGGGCTAATGAAGACACGCCTAGTATGACAGCGTCCCATACTTGAATCACACATCTGAAATCTGATCACACCACATCATGACTTGCCACTTGTGGTTGGATGGAGAATTGTACGAACATATGGGAACTAGCCTCTGTAGTTGAGACTCAGTAGGGAGTTTAGATTGCCCCGATTATGTCTGTGACTATAACCCTGTTCATATACACCACCTATTCGCAAAATAAATGCAAAATTTGCAGCAATTTGGCTGATGCATTACCACGAATTGCGTATGTGAATGGGAGTCACTGAAGTAATATGGTATTTGCTTCCTCCTTTTTTCTGTAGTTTTTGCAAGGAAACCTAGGAAACTGCGTCTGCAAAATAGCCTTAACTGTTGCACCTCGTACATCACGCTCTGGTATGCCGATCGCTAATCAAACCGCTCGTATGGCTTAGCGGAACATGTCACCAGCGCATGTTTTGCTCTAGCTAGGAGTGTGGGGAGAGTCTACCATGTCCAAAATACCTAAATATTACAGCTTTTTTGGTGTATGTGAACAGTGTTTTTAGAGGGTCACTGGAAACTAGCTTACCGATGTGCATCGGTAAAACAGCGGTAATATCATAATTGTGGTACATGAACAGGGCTTGTGACTGGCAGCTGCTCATGATAATGTGATGCATATGCGATAACATCACACCCACCTGGGATGTTACAATAGGACATGAATATTCCTCAAATATGACATACAGATTCCATGTCACAATCAGTCATGGCAATCTAAAACTCTCTACCGAGTCTGAACTACAGTCTAGGCTAGTTCCCATATATGTTAGTACATGTACATTACATGTCTCTAAGTGGCAAGTCATGCTGTAGTGTGAGCCAAAACGGTCTCTTAAAGGGCATATACTGTACTGGGAAGACAAAAAAGCCTTCAAAATGTAATTGTTAGCAATCTTCTTGCCAATGGTCTTAAATTCATGTATTGTCTATTTTAGAAGCTTGCTGAAAGTTATTTGCCTTCAAATGGTCTACATTTGGAGAAATGAGTGATTAAATCACAAATCCTCAAAATGTTCGGCCCGAACATTTTGAAGATTTAATCATTAATCATTAATTACTCCATATGTGGATCATTTGAGGGCAAATAACTTTCAGCAAGCTTCTAAAATGGTCAATACATGAATTTAAGACCATTGGCAAGAAGATTGCTAAGAATTACATTTTGAAGGCTTTTTTGCCTTCCCAGTACAGTATATGCCCTTTAATTGATGGACTGACAAGGCAAACTACATGTATGCATGTACAGTAGGTGATTTTACTATTGGGTCTGATCCCAGTTGGTCCACTACCATTTCGTCTACCATCACATGCTGATATTTTTGGGTTAGGGTTAGGGTAGGGGGTCTAGATTAGGGTTAACGGTTGAGGGTATGGTGTAGATTAGAGTTGTTGATAAGTTAACCCAGTATTTTAATCTAAAATGGTATTTTAAGGAGTTCCTTGTAGACAAAATGGTGAATGGACTAACTGGGATTGGACCAAATGGCGATAAACAGTACAGTACAGCTCCTACACTAATTGGTAAATAATCCCATGTACTTGTTAACGCACTGTTGATTTTTACAGAGCTGTTCCCAAGCCTACCTGAATGGTGAACGAGGAAGTCTTAAGAACCATCTTGGTGCTCGTAGAAATGGCAGTATCACTCACTTATCTGCTAGCCTAGGTTCTAGTTTAGGGTCTATTTCTTTCTTCTTTGCTGTGATCAAGCCTAAAAATAGTATATGGTGGTATTCTAAAGGAGATTTAAGTCCAAATGTTGCTGAGATAGGTGGTATTCTGAAAACTGACTTCAGTCATTATCTGCATATTTGGCAACAGGCCAATGACAGTTTATGTCAGTTGAAATTGAACCTGTTTACTACAAGAACCAGTCACGCCCAGCCCTCGCGATGCCCACTCACAAACAGTCCCAGAAACCTGGTAGTAACAACCTCTTTAGATTGTTTTCAAAATACAACTTCATAACAAATGAATGGCATTGATGTGTGTAATCAGTTGTTCAATATCTAAGCTACCGTTCAAGGCCGGTTCAAAACACTTTACTTTCAGAAATGAGGTATTACAAGGATTTTACCAAATATTGTTACCGCTAATCTTTGAATGAAACCTTACATACATGTACATGCTTAACAGAGACAATTCAAATTCGACGATTTGCTGGCCTCACCACATATATGGAAAATCACAGCTTTATTGCTACATCAATATCACTAGTAGCAAACAACGCAAAACTGGTTGGCTTGTGTGAACGAGTTATTTCTTAATTTGGATATGTTATTATTATCCCTTTGTGTGCTAGACAAAATGCTGTGCCCTGTGTTGTAGGTATTGATGATGAAATAATACACAAGTGTAGCCCTTTTGCAGGTCAAAAATATAACATTTCCTAAAAACCATGGAAAATTGATAGAAAATACAGTGTAAGAACTTCCCTCCTAATAATAGAACTAGAAACTGACTTTGAGCAGAATTATATTGATTGCTAGGTTGCGAGTAGGTTTCGGGTCGGTCGTCCAAAATGAAGCCTTCTCTGTAGAGACTAGAAACCATAACAGCGCACATCGCAGCTCTCTACTTTGCAGTGATAAGTTGAGGTGAGGAACGCACTATAGGGTTGGCAATACACTGTTGTAGTTTAATGTGGTATGTGAATGTAGACTAACAGTGTATGGTAGCTATGCAATGGGACCTTTCAAACATGTTTTTTTTTTTTACTTTTCTGGAAAAGGTTTATGAAGCTGTGATTGTGAGATATCATACACATTATCTTTATTGTAAAATGCTAACTTCTGCCAAGTTTCATGGCTTTTGTAAGTGGGTTACCCTGTCTTTAATGGTTATTATGAGTTTTTTTTTCCAACCAAAATAAAAAAGCTGGCTGCCAAAGAAAACACTACAAAGCAATTTCCTTGTGTCTAATTTGGTGTGCTGTATTTATAATGCTTGCGTGGGAGTAATACTTGTTTGATTTCCTCTTCTTTCTGTGTCTGAATGACACACCTGGTATGCACTATGTGGATTGTTTTGGCTAGATGTCTGGCAATGACGTTTCCTTGTGGATATGACAGGAAAGAATAAAGATATTTCCTTGTATCAAATTTTTTACACTATATATGGGATATGCGTTTCTTCTTTTGTTGTATAAGTGATCTACATATATGCTGTATGTGGGCATTGGTTTTGGTTATGTCTGACAATGACAAATTCCCATAGCAACCAAACATGGAGTGATACCATGCAAATTCGTAGTCAAGATTTGTTGCACATTATCTGGTATTTGTGATATGAATATATTTATGTGTGAATGACCTATGCTGCGTGATGACATTTGTTTTGGTTATGTCTGGCAGTGACAGATTCCCATGGCAACCAAACATATGGACTGAAAACATGCAATTTCCCTGTGTCTAAATTGTTTATACCCTATCTGATATATCTGATATTTATTACCCTATTTTGGTGTGTGAATGACCTGTGCTGTATGTTGACATTTGTTTTGGTTATGTCTGGCAATGACAAATTCCCATGGTAACCAAACATATGGACAGGACAGGAAATGTGTGGGGGTGGAGGGCGTGTGTGAGTAAATACAGAGGCTCCAAGTGTACCAGAAAGAAAATACTCACAGAGGAATTACGTGGTCTGAAATTGGTTCTGATTGACAATGTCTTGTGTGAAGTGTTTTGAGTTTAAAAATAACATACTGTGGGAGGGAAGCATGTGTAAAAGAAGAAGAGAACATTGAAAAGAGTAAAAGAGAGAGAGAAAGAGAGAGAGAGAGAGAGAGAGAGAGAGAGAGAGAGAGAGAGAGAGAGAGATTTCTCACTGTTGGTCTGCACTAGTACATCTCATATGCAATAATAATAATTCAGTGATGATTCATTTCACGAGCAGCAAGTGATGCATCTATTTTTAGAAGTGTGTTTGGAGAAGGGGTGAGAGAGTGAGAGGTAGATGTGGAGGGGATTGGGGGGGGGGGGGGGGTGGAGGGAGGACATGAGAAGGAGAGAGGTGACCAGAGAGGAGAAGGGAGAGACAGAGAAAGAGGTGAAGAGAGGGGAGGGAGAGAGAGAGAGACAGAGACAGAGAGAGAGAGAGAAAGAAAGTGAGAGAGAGAGATAGAGAGAGAGAGAGAGAGAACGAAAGAGAGGGTAGAGGGATAGTATGAGAGATGGGTAGGGGGAGAAAGAAGGAGGGGAGATATGGGAAGATGGTTAGGAGAGAGAGAGAGAGAGAGAGACAGACAGACAGACAGACAGACAGACAGACAGAGAGATAAAGAGAGAGAGAGAGAGAGAGAGAGAGAGAACAAAAGAGAGAGAGAAAGAAAGCATCAGAGAGAGGGGCAGAGAGGTGGGAAAAGCTGGGAGGAAGACATGGAACTTGTTTGTATACATAAGTCTTTGTATACTAAACATGAATCAGTTCTAACATAATAATTCTTGTCTGGGACCACTCTACATTGTCTCCATCTAATGAAGCTGTAGTGTATTGATCTGTATACATAATGTGCATGTAGCTGGAGGGAAGGAGAGGGGTTATACAATGAAAAAGACACAAAAAGCATTCAACAATTAAAATGGTAAATGGAGAGGGAGAAATACCAATGAAGAAAATGGCATGGTCACAGTTCATTTTTCTTTGATATATATTTAAAGTTGATTACCTTGAACTATTACATAAGGACATTTCCTAACTGCATACAGTCACTCTCCAAACAGGTGTGAAAGGTCAGTTATGTGTTTGTGTGTATGTGTGTGTGTGTGTGTGTGTGTGTGTGTGTTTGTCAGTGTGTGTGTTTGTGCATTGGTGTACTACTTTGTTTCCAATGGAAATTTTGTCACTCTTACACTTAAATGTGATATGCAGAGTTTTTACCATTGTTGCATACCTTAAAACTGTGAATAAAGACAAAACAAAGACATGTACTTTATACCGCCGTAGGGTATCAATTATTGTTGTATCAGATCTTATAGGGTGAACTGGAGATTATGGACAAACTCAGACAATGTGAATACTTTGGAGGAGGGGCTAGCCAGGCTGGCTACAGTGAAATATCCAATTATAGGATTACTGGAGACATCGACACAATCATGGACATACATGTATAGCACCAGTCTCAGTGCATCTTCCATCTTCTTTCCAAGCAAGCATACTGCGCCACTGGAAAAATTAAATATATGGGGTTCAGGACGATGTAGCTTCTGCAAAGCAAGAAAGAGCCCATCTTAAAGAAGTATTTGTCTTCTAGTGTATAATACACTGCATGGTGGGTGTTGTTTGTTTCAGGATGTCAGACTTACAGGGAGTGTAGCCATTTTGTAGGTTAAAAATGGTGTAAATACCACAGAAAATAAAAGAAACTGTAAAGGAGCTTCCATCACAATATTAGAGTGCAAACTGACTTCTGAGTGGAATAATATTGATCATTGCGACTTGGATGGGTTATCCAAAACTCAGTGCTTCTTTTAGCCTTGAGATCTAAACCATAACAGCGCACATCACAGCTCCCTGCACCACAGCGACTCATTGAGGCGTGCAGTGCGCCATTGACCGATGCGTAACGGTATATGAATGCCGACTACCCGTTATGGTTGCTACGCTATAGGGCATTAGAAACGTAAAGAAGGATAGATTTACACATTTTCTGAAAGTGTTTGTGAAGCTAGAGTATGACTGCGAGCTTTCATACATGCCATCCTGAGGGTAAACTGATCATCCGCGCTGAGCTTCATGACAGCCCTAACATATATCTTGTCTCTTTCTCCCTGTACTGCACAATTCTAGAGGGGCTGTCCTTCAAACCACAAAGTTGATGGTTACATGCAGTTCATGTTTATATTTCTTAATAATGATAAGCACACACTGTGTGTCCATCCATACCTGCTTAAAGGGTCTCTGTCTGGGTTATTACTTCACTCCGATCAGAAGAAGCATGCTAATTAGTTCCCTGATGAAGACGGAAATAGCATTGTTCTTCTGAACAGGAAATATTGACTTAGCGTTAATCTTGGCACGTCTACACCTTCAGTTCACTTTCAGTTGATTCCATTTCCATTCATCAAAACATTACATACATGGAACTCAACATTGCTGGCATTACAAATGTATGAGTATAGACAGATATATGAAATTAGGGACTCCTGCAAAATAGTAAAATAAGTTTAGTCAAGGCTTAGCCCAACTTGATGACTATTAAGAACTCACTACAATTTTGTATCACTCCTGAAGAAGTGTTTCAGCAGTGCTTGAAACGTCATGATCTTTTTTAGATTCTGTTGACCATACATTGTGAGGCAAATGATTTTCACTAGTGATTATATCCGCAATGAGTAACATATTTAGTATTAAGAACTTGTTTCACTTTCAGAAATGATAGTTACAAATATAGAAACTCGTCAAGTGTTTCTGTTTGATGAAGACACCTTAGAGGTCTGTTTTGATTGGTGGAAGCAGAGAGTTGTAACTGAACGTCAGAGAGCTAGTATAGTAAAAGAGTAGTCTGCTGTCCCAAACCCTTTATAGTCGATCAGTCAGCCAAGAGGTGGGTCTTCATTTGATATTTCATCGATCCTGGCTTCCTTTGGCATTTCTATTTAGAAATAGAAAATCTTGAGTAAAGGGGCCAGGCTGTGCAACCCTAATCATACTTGATTTCTTCTCCTTCTCGCCCTGAGAGGACTGAGAAAAAAGGAGAATGATCAAGTGACAAAGTCCTAGCCTCTATTATTCAGTTTGGAATAAAAATGTGTAACAGCCTGGAAGCTAGGCTATATTTGATTGAAATGATTCTTTTCTGATCTGGCTTGGTAACATGATCAAAAATTAGCGCTCTATTTCGATTAAAATTTACTTAAAAAGACGGCGCTGGTGAGTCTGAAGCAGGGAGAGTGCAAAACTGCAAAGAAGGATTTTCACATGTTTATGTTTTCATGTATGTGAGTCTGACACTAGTGTATTCTTTACAGATACATTATAGTGCGCTGGGAAGATGAAAAGCCTTCAAAAGGGTGATTGGGAGCAATCTTCTTGCCAATGGTCTTAAATTCATGTATTGTCCATTTTAGAAACTGAATGAAAGTGATTTGCCCTCAAATGATCCTCAAATATCCTCAAATCACAAAGGATTTGAGGATATTTGAGGATATTACTCCAAATGTGGATCATTTGAAGGCAAATCACTTTCAGCAAGCTTCTAAAATGGACAATACATGAATATAAGACCATTGGCAAGAAGATTGCTTCCGATCACTCTTTTGAAGGCTTTTTGTCTTCCCAGTACAGTATATTCCCTTTAAAACCTTTCTATTGTAGGGCTGCTGTTTGTAGCTTTTGATCCATGCATTGTATGCCGTACCCACGATCCTACTTTACCTTGTGCCCAAGGAGAAGAATACAGATTATAGAGCACAGACGTGGTGTCCTTAAGTCCATTGTTGCCAGGTTTGCTGGTTCGAAATGTACATTGCCCAAGGGAGAGCTTCAGTGGTCCGACAATGACTACGGGCTAGTGCTAGGCACTCTCAATAGCAATCCCCACCATGATCACGTACCACTGCTTGCTCTTTCAATATAGTTTAGAACCAGTTTTCCTGAAAACATGCTCATCCAGCTTGTAGTACCATTTGTTATCGTGCTGTGTATATTGGTGTACATGTAACTCTCTTCACTTCTGCAGCCTTATTAGGTAGTTAAAGAAGTTCTCTGGTAAGACTAGCACAATCACTATCACTGGAACCTTGAGTTGTGTCAATTGTGTGTTACAGGGTACAAACTATGCTTGCTACTTTGCAATTCTGGTTTAATATACCAGCGGCTTCCCCAAGACAAGTCCTTGAAAGGTATTCAGAATGTTATGATCCTGATATACATGTATTTTTTTTAGTATTCAGACATATTAAGCTTACAGTTTCTTCAAAAAAATGCACTGTCATTCAAATCATATCTCTTGTCATGGGGATCAAATTCTCACTTTTTGACTTAAATTTTGACTGAAGTCCTCTACAATCCACAACTGTGTTTGACTACAGGGCACAATTTTTTTTTTTACTTAAGTCAGTTTCGAGTACATACTAGCTAACTTTAATAGTTACATGTAAGACTCGTATTGACTAAGATTCTTTGAGAATGCTACCCCTTGTAATTGCAAAGAATTTGTTTCGTCAGTGTGAAAGCAGCCATTCATTACCTATTGGGTCTGTGTACCCTTGCCAGAACATGGCACAGGCACATGATATTAATTCAAACACTGACTCATTCATTGACATCATTCTCACTGTGGGTGCTTATAAATGGATATAGGCTGTGAAATGGGGGACAAGGTTGTCTCTTCGCCTCATCTTGTTAATCTCGTTGGCTAGGAATGCCTCGTCGTCGTCGATTGCAGCGGAGGAGTCCGGCTCGTGATGAATTCATAACGGACGCCAGTCTGACGTCCCGGGGATTTCTCCCTTTCCCGGGGCAGGCGAGGAAGTAAAAACAACTCCCCAAACCAGTGCTTGCTTTATTGTATAAGATCATTCATTTCTTGAAGGAGTTGGGGGTGGGGTAGGCGAGTAGGGGTGAGGGGATGGGGTAGAGGAGAGGGAGAGGGGCAGTCCAAGTTATTGATTCCCTTGAATTTCTTCCTTGGTAGGGAAGGGTAAGAGTAGAACCAGCTTCCCATACAAGTGCTTGCTTTATTGTATAAGATCATTCATTTCTCCAAGGAGTTGGGGGTGGGGTAGGGGAGTAGGCATGAGGGGATGGGGTGTAAGATCATTCATTTCTTGCAGGAGTTTTTTTTTCCTGGGGGGGGGGAGGGGTGAGGGGTGAGGGGTGAGTCTAAATTATTGAGTCCCATTGATTTCTTCCTTCTGGATCAAGAACTGAAGTAAAACAACTCACCAAACCAGTGATTGCTTTATTGTATGAGATCATTCACTTCTTGTAGGAGCTAGGGGGGTGGTGGTGGGGGGGGGGGGGGGCAGTCAAAACTCTTGCTTCCTTTGAGGACATTCTCTCTTAGGTGATGAGTGAGGAGGGTGGGAAATACAACATCTCCCTAACCATTGCTTGATTGTTTGTGATCATTGGTTTCTTGTGGGAGTGAGGTGGGTGGAGGAGAGGTAACTGGGTAGAGGAGTGGAAGAGGACAGTCAAAATCCTTGTGCTGTTACTTACCTGTTTCCTTCCCTTTGAGGTGAAAGGTGTGTGTGTGGGGGGATGGGGGGGGGGGGGGAGAGTATCGTCATGGTGCTGAGGGGAGGAGGTAGAGTAGAGGGAGGGGAAGTCAGTATTATTACTTCTTTTTTTAAACATACATGTACTGTTATTATTCCTTTTGAGGTGATGAGTGAATTTGGGACATACATGGGGAAAGGGTGCTTGGGCGGGCAACGATGTGCTCATAGCAGATTGTTGGATTGAATGATGAGTCATGTAAGTGTGGCTTCCATTCAGTACTTTTGAGTGAATAAATGAGATACAGTACTACAGAGCTGATGAATTCCTTGAAGCATACACTATCAACATAACAAGGTGGTTGCTGTTGAGTAGTTGCTCAGCAATAACAAATATGAGCTCATTTGAAAAAGGTTACAAACTGTTTATCCTCAGTGTAACTTTCTGGAAATTAAACAGTTAAGAAGGTTGAAGTGCAATGTATACTTCAGATTTTTAGCCTACATATAAATATACGTCTTGACAGAATATGTTGTGAATATTGCTCTGTCACGGTTGGGGACATGTTCGCAAAATTCTTGAAAATTAATCTACTGGCATGGTGAAATGTAGAGCGTAAACATACAAGTCTACATATACTCTCCTTGATAAATTGGCCTGCCACTATCATTATTTGTCTCCTCATCTCCAAACTTCCACCTTCATCCTGCAAGATTGGCTTCTTCGTCACCCTGACAGGTCTATTGTCCAACTTGTGATGTAGATGAGCGCCATTAAGAGCTGCCAGAAAGATGCATGGGCCGTCGAATTAATATTTCACAAAGAGAGTTAGGGCCCGTACGTCACCGCTGCTCCGCCGCATTAAGCGAACACGGCACGCCATGGAGGACCAGGCATTCCCTGGTGAAACGGGGGATCATAATGAAATTGACGATGGATGGGACACATTCCAGCAATGGAATTTGATGAAGAATGATGAAGGCAACTCATTTTAATTTCATTAAAGAGACATCTATCTCAAAAGGTTGTCTGTATAGGGAAGGAGCGAGATGGGTATAGGAAAGGAGGGGGGGGGGGGGTGGTGGCTCATGGATGGGGGATAGGGCAGAGGTTTGGTACTCTAGGGGGAAGGAGTTGTCATAGTATTGTCCCCTTCTTCATATTCACATCCCCATGCTCCATTCGATGGCGGATGGATGGATGGATGGATGTGGCATGACAGATATGAGGAAGGGGTGATATTATTTCACCAGACGCATTGCCCAACCTCCAGGGTATTGGCCTCAGAAGAGTGATGGATTATTAACCATTTTTTTTTTAGCGCGCGTCGGCCGACTATCGGTGCAGACACGTTATGCATGAAATTGTTCCCAAGAATTTTGGTAGACGAGATGTGTCATGGAGTCCTTGTTTATTCACCTGCCGCGGGGCAACTCCATATTTTTACGAGGACGGGGGCGAGATGGCGAACCATTCACATGGCCAGGCTTTCATATAAAAGTTTCTCCTTATTTCATACAGCATAACATTAACACATGGATGAGCCAGGCACGGGGAAGAAGAAGAACCCTTCCTTGTGCAAGATAGGTGCAAGATGGAGAGATAGAAAGATTGAATATTGACACACCTCAAAGCTAGATCTCAAGATGTTGCAAATAAAATATACACCATGAATGTCAAATACTTTAGTAGATAATTGGAAAGCTGATATCACAATGGAAAGTGAAATGGAAATACTGTGTACTGAATTTTGTGGTCTTGGATGGGGAAAAGGTCTTGCATGCGTTGAATATGGCTGTTTAGTACTGATGTTTGCTTAGTTGAGAAATTAGTGTAAGCCAACGGATGGTCATGCAGCAGATATTTCACTCAAGTTTTACTTGTAGAAAAGACAAGTTGCTGTATTTTCATTGCTTCCAAGAAGCAAAAAAAAAAAGATATTTTTGATGAAATGCAATTTAATTAGAAATTATAATAATTGAACAAGGTTATAGGTATTTTTGTGGTCATTCTGTAATGGTTGAGTTTTTTTTTATAATTGTATGTGTATATGCAATTTATGTGTGTTGCTGCATCTGTGTGTGTTTGTGTGCCCATGCATATGTGTGTACATGTTTATTTATGTATATAACAGGATCGGATGTGTGTGTTTGTGTTTGTGTGTGTGTGTGTGTATGTATGTTAATGTGCATGTATAAATCAAACTGCCTACTACTCAATGTTAACAAATTCTGCCATGTCAGCCTGCTATTCCTGTCAGCCAGACCCAGGAGATTAGCATAATGGGATTGGGACGATGATGATTACGCGTATTTGTTTAATAGTCACTCTTATCCAGTATTAATCCATCATTATTTTTAATGCACTGTAAAATTCCCTGGCCCAGTTTTTCCTGACACGCACCGTTCATTGTCATCACATCCTTTGCGTGGTCTGTCATCACGCTTGAGCATCATTTAATTTGGGTAAAATATGGATGAGGGCGCGACGTGTTTGTGTGAGAGGATCTAACAAGGGTGGAGCGAGCGTGTGGTGTTGGGGGCCACCGTAATGTGTCATGTTGTCGGGGGACTGTGAAGCAATATAAATATTTACATCTAATTTATGTCCATGAACTGCGCCTCTGATCATCACTTTATTTATGCCAATATTAGTCTCCTTTTTTGTCTCAGGATTAAGTTGTTTTTTCCCTGCTGTACCTTGTCATTCCCTAGGTAGTAGGATGTGTTGTAAATGACATGGGTCATTGATTGTTTAGTAATGACAGGGTTAAGGACCGCAAAAGCTGGCTTTTAAGTGGTGAGCTTTGATGTAGGATGATAAATGATGCACGCAAAACATGTTTATGACAGCAAGTTGAAAGAAATTCCATTCAGGTAGCAGTACTCATGCATACTGAGGATCTGCAGAAAAGGGACATTTCTTTCAACATGAATTATTATTGATGATTTTCACACAAATAAGCTCATTCCCTCAACTTTGCGTAAGAGATAAGAAGAGGGAAAACCTTGAAATTAATAGTTGCAATAGCCTCATGCTAAATACCAGTACAATTCTTCCTTGTCGTTTCATAAAATGAAAAATGAAAATAGGGGTATTATGTTTCCATTGTGTCATGAGAGATTTCTACACAAACATTTTCATGATGTAAATTCTTTTCAATAGAGGTGTATAGTTCACATTTCATATTGGATAACTCATGTTTATAATCCACCTACATGTACATATGGCAAGTGAAAAGAGCTTATCAACTTGCAAGCTCACTTTAACCCTTTCAGTACCAAGGCAGGAAAAAACCCATTGACTTAAAATACATGTCTTGTGTCTTTGGTACTCAAAGGATTAATAAATGCTGCCCTCTAGTCATGAAATAATCTAAGAAAATAAACCAGGTCTGGATTATGTTGTACCAGGAGGAAATTTGTGAGGGCTACTTTTCAAACTGCTGTCACAAACCAAGCACCCTAGTTTGGTTTCGCATGGACTGTATGAGGGCAAAGACTTGTTTACTGGGGCTCGTTTTTGCATGGTAGCGGCTAAATTACTCTCATCCGCCATGGAATGATTTCACGATACCATGCTATCGAGAACTTTAATGTTGATCCATTAATTGTGTGTTTTGGCATCAGGAATGCACGCAAATCTTATAAAGCAGCCTTGTCTGTGAGACAGAAAGGGCTAAGCTTAACTCCTTCTCTGCCAGACTCCACACTGCCCTATGGGAATGGTATGTATTATGGCTGCGAAAATGCCTCCATGGCGCATAAAGAGTTAAGAGAAGAGAGATTCATATTTGGTGCAATGAGACAGGAATGCATGCTTCCTGAAACAATCATGTTGAGAAATTTCAAAGCTGTTGTAAGTTGCTAACATATACAGAGTGCTATTAAAAGAGAAAGGAGAAACCAACATAGAATTACAGACATGAAAATGAAGGTGGCCACGCAGGAATGGATAGAGTAAGAGAAGGAATTTCTGAAAGACACACAGACAGACTGATAGACAGACAGACGGAAAAGAAAGCATCTTGTCCAATATAACAGACTTTGTGGAATGATATTGTTAACCCAGTGGATCATTCGAGGTGGCAAAATTTCCACTCCTAATTTGTAATACAATCATGCAAGTATTCTCGGGGCTTGCGAGTAACTCTACGCTGCTCCGTCCTCCCCTTGTAATTTGCCCTAGTACTACCAGAAGGCAAAATGATTTTTTCTCCCTTTTCCGCTTTCTTACGTAGGTGCTGACGTCATTTCCTTCAATGCCAATTCAATAGATGGAAAATTAACAACTCTAAATTGATAAACGTAGCTCATATCCTCACCTCAAAGGAAGTCTGGTTAAAAAAACAAGAGAATGTAGCGTAGGGGAAAGAAATGCAATAACATGAGCGCAGTCTGATTAATTTTTTTATGAAATGAAAGAGATATTGTGGTTCTGGGTGAAGGCCGGAAATGGACACTCCCAGGGCCTAGTTTGCGGGAAAAAACCTTTGTCACTAAGTCAGTTTGTAACCAAGTCTGAATCATTGACACTAGCTATCATATGTTTGTACAAGCTTGATGCAACTAGCGAGTCAGACATTGATATACCATGATTTTGCAACAAGTGTGTGAGGCGTTGGACAGGAGTGCATATTTTCCAATTTAGTTCAATTCAATGCAGGTTTTTATTCAAAGCATGTCCCCAGGTTAATGGCGGGATCCAAGAATGTATGGATAATGTGATTTATTTAAGCAGCAAATACAAACTTGATCATATATGTTTTACAACACAAATTATTCATTCACAAATTAAGTTACATGCTACTAGTGAGAGCGCTAGTGAAATATTTGATATATCTGCTGTAGATATCCAAATACTAACAAATAAACAATGTAAATATCAGTATCAGTGAGTGATACAGCATACAGTGTGTAATCCTATGATAAAACATCGTAATTAAATACATACATGTATTTCAGGAATACTTAACTGTATGAGCTGTTTTTTTGTGACTTTTGCAAATCACTGGCCAGGGGTTTGCTATGTTGGAAAACAGAGTAGACTGTATAAATGATGTAATCAAACTTCAAGTTTTAATTTCCAAACATATTCTTTAACATCCTAAGCTATCAACTTTACACTACAGTTATAACATTATGTGAGTGTAGTGTATGTATGTGTGTGTGCAGGTTTCCTAGATATTACTTTTATTTGAAGGTAATGGCTGATTTTTAATGAGCTATAAACCCCCTGGTACGTGTATCAGATTATTAAACAGACATTCATTACTCAAGTTTAGGATATTACATCTGGAATTATATGTCGGTGATATAAAGTATATGTGATCCTTATACAAAGCGTAGTCATTTTATGATGAAAACTCTGATGAGTACGAGTGCATGTGTATGTGTTCATGTTTTGTGGCTGATGGAAAGAAAGAGGGTAGAGAATGGAATAAGATGCCAAAATGAGTTCTATTTGGACATATACTTTATGAGGTATCAATAAGCAATACAATCCAACAGGAGAGAGAGAGAGAGAGAGAGAGAGAGAGAGAGAGAGAGAGAGACAGAGAGAGTGATAAAAGAAAGAGTGGTGAGAGAGAGAAAAAACAGGGTGAAAAGAGAAGAGATAACTACAGAGTGGAGAGAAAGATAGGCAGAAAGAGAGAGAGGGAAGAAATGAAGAAAGAAAGAAAGAGTGAAAAGAGAGAAGCACTGAGTGCAGCATCATCACCTAGAATGAGCTGCACGCCTCGATTGATCACACGCATTAGACCTTGCTGAACTTGTTGCCACTGTTTGCGTGGCTCTCGCCAAGATATGCTCCCCGATTCCTCCTGATTGATTTTGCGCGGCGCAAGTGAGCACGAGCCGCATCAATAGATGGCCGACGCTGGAGAAAAGATCGTTTGATTTGAGAGGGAAGATGGCATTCCTTCCTCTTTATTACAACACGTTGGGATTTTGTTCGTGGAATGGCTGGTTTGTTTGGGTTTGTTCACTGAGTGAACCAAAAAAAAACCCCTCAACACTTGATTTTTCAGAGTTTTCAGGCGTATGTCGATTCCAAAAAGGATCTTGAATCTTATGCTATTTCAGCACTTCAAGATGGATGACATATGTTCTGAAACTTTTTCAAGCTTGCATGATTGACATTTATAGTTGCCCTCTCGATATTTTGTTCAGGGCTGGATTGTAACAGTATATCCATAATTCTAATGTTTACAATAGGCAATTAAATGGGTGATATTTTTATGATTTATATTACATGCAGGACAAAATGATTGACATGGACAACTTTTCAACTTAAATGTAACAAAACAAATACTCTGAACCAGGTTTTGCACTAGGAAATGATTTGCTCACAAAGGCCCTTATGATATCTAAAGGGGCCCTTTTTAACATTGTATGCAATTGCATGTAAAGGGCACAATGTGTATGTAGCCACATCTTGAGTCAAAAGTCATTTCATACCATTATACATGTAGTGTAGATCATTGAATTATAAATAGAAATATCCAATTAAAATGTGAGTGTTTTTTATGGGCATGAATAGTGAAAATATATATGGCATATAAAGAGTTTATATTATCTGTATAAATTATAAATTGCAGTGTATTCCTCCCATTCACCTTTGAAAATACATGATGAGAAATTTCATTTCATGTCTTCAGCAAATTAAACGACAAGCCTGCCTTGACGAGGGTTTACCAGAGATTCACTGATATCCTGTTCATAGTAGTGGTGATGCGTGTTAACATCATCCATACACGCTCACTTGCTCACTCACTATAGCGGTGGTTCTCTCTTTACGCTGTCGGTGCCAACACACACACTATATGCCCTGCCTCACACGAGGGCAGTATCCCATGGATCGCTCCATCTAGCTCGCTGGCTCCCCCTCTCACACTCATTCACAGTGTCCTGGTTGCCTCACTGGTCTGTCACATCAGCCAGCCGCAGAGCTCTCACTCTCTGTGTGTCTCTCTCCCCGTATGTGCCAGCCAGCCATCCACCCAGCCAGCCAGTCAGCCAGCCAGCCAGCGCTGCAGTGTAAGCTAGCTAGCGTTTGAGCAAGGGAGCCAGCCAGCAGCCGCATGCACACGGTGGAGTGAGTGTGCTGGATGGGATATCCGGGTGGGTCGTTTACCACGGAATGATTTGCCACAGATTTGGCGCGGCCTGAACGGAGAGGAGAGGAGAGGATAGGAGGAGGAGGGGTAGACTACAGACGGTTAGTGTGCTTGGTGCTTGGCCCTGTGTGTGCTAGCTTCTTTCTAGCAGGCTAGGGTATGGCTTGCTGTGCAAGGCTTTCTGGAGCTGCACAATGTGGACACAATTTGTGTTGTCCTGTTTAGTTGTTCACCCACACTTTGTAAATATTTGATTATTACACCTGAATACACCCTATCAGAGGCTATAATTCCCTTAAATCCTCTCCCTCCCTATATTATTCCTGTCCATTCATATTTCGCTCTATTTAGTGTTAATCTTTGTCTCTTGCTTTATTTATCTTATATCATGTTTCTGTATATAGTACAGGTATTCCCCAACCTCTTGTTTTGTGTTTCTGTATGTTGTCATTCTTCCTGACATGTATTATTGTTTCTGTTTGTCCCCCCTCTACTGTTCCTTTCCATTAAAACATTGTTTCTTCTGTGTTCTGTTCTCTGTATAATTCAATTTTATACTTCCCTTCTTACATTTGTCTTGCAGTGTCCCCTCAAATGAAAACATGAGAACCTCATTTCTCTTCATACTTTCTTTTGCCCTGTTCTCCCCTTTTCTCTCCTTGCCACATTCCCTTCTACTCGCTCTCATTTATTCTCCCCTAAACCTCTCCTCTTCTCTCCCCTCTCCCTCTCTCCCCCTCACCCCTCTCTCCCTCTCTGTCGATCTCTCGCTGACCCTGTCACCATTTCACTCGCGTTGTGCATTTAGGTCCATGCACAGATCAGCCCCATACCCTTGTCACTCAGTCAGTCACATGATCAGGTTTTACGCACCAGAGTTGTTTGCTTGTGCTGTTCATCTGCCCAAGATGTGAAGTTACTGTCCCGACATCAACCGATAAAAACTTGCTGTTGCACAGTCACCTGGCTTGGAATATTACTAATACTCTAAGTGAGATAAGCACCTCATGTGGACGTCATACTGTAAGTGTCATATCAGTCAAATTGTTTTGATTTCTCCAAATTTGTCTTGTTCTTGTGGCAGAGTTTGTAGGGATGTTGCGTAAAGAACCGACATAGCTTCAGTCCCATATTGTGCACATGATGTGTGTATTTGTACATGTATGGCTGTGGAGTGTGAATGTGTAGCTATCTATGCAGGAGACCCGTACTATGCGCAGGGGTATAACGTCTAAACCAGATTCTTCTCCCAGTATTGTGAAACAATTCATTTCAGAGGCTGTGACCTAGTTAGATCTAACCCCATGCTTGCTAGTCATTTCCAATAAGTTGCCAGAGGCACCCTTCTCCCTCTGCTCTCGCTCTCTTGGTATCTCTTCCTTCCTCTCTTTTTCTATACATATCTCTTCCTTCCTCTCCTTTCTCTTTTTATCTCTTCCTACCTCTCTTTTTTTTCTTTGTATTTTTTCCTCTCTCTTTTTTTTTCTTATCCTTTCTCTGTTGTACTTCCACTCACTCTTTCTTTCATTGTCCGTTTCTCTCTGCCCATCCCCCTTCTCTCTCTCTTCTGCTCTCTCTCTCCCTCCTCTCTCCCTCCTCTCTCCCCTTCTTTATGTTCACCCTCTCTCTTCTCCACCTGTCTCTCTCCCTCTTCCTCTCCCATGGATTCTCTCCCTCTCTCTTTTCCATATACCATATGACACATACAAACATGGGTGTATGTTTGACTTAAAATATGTATCCTTCTGTCTCCTCGCATCCTATGTTGCCCCCTCAGTGCCATACTTGATTCATATCTTACAACCAGATGGTGCCAATGCCAATATTTTCTCTCTCCAAAAACCTTTGTCATGAATATTCTTAGGCCCCCTCTCTCTGTCCCTCTCTGTCCCTCTCTCTCTATCCCCTGTTCTCTATTCCCTATTTATCTGTCGCTCTGTCTCTCTGTCATTCTTTCTGTCTCTGTCTTTGTCTCTCTCTCTCTCTCTGTCTCTCTCTGTCTCTGTCTCTGTCTCCATGTCTCTCTCTCTTTCTCTCTCATACTCTCTTCATCTCTTCATCTCACTCCGTCCCTCTCCCTCTCGTGCTCCATTTCGCATACATCTCCTCAGAGAGCATTCTGAAGAAACGCGGTATATATACATTCCCCAAAACAAATTATGGCTTAATGGAAAGTATGGCATTGTGGATAAAGGCCAAATTTAGTGATCCAATGAGTGTACTGCTCTGGAATGCATTTTTTAAATTTTGTGGCATCATACCCAAGCGCATTGAGATGTGCATTATATAAAAGATAACTTGGTTAAACTTTCTCAAATTGTAGTTCGCTGTGTGGTGGTAATATCTGGTAGGGTTAGGCAATTTTACCAGCATATTTCGCCTTTAGTGGTAACAATTTCTTTCATCCCCTCAAAATAGGCAAAAACATGAGAGAAGCAGATATGGAGTTTTTGATTGATTGGTTTGGCTATGTCTTCCAGCAAATGTATCTTTTCTCTTTTTTTGAGACATATATTTGAAAGGTGAAATCTTTCATCGGAACAAAATGGTCTGTGCCTGCCAAAGAGTTAAGAAATTGCATGCAGGTGTTCACAAGGTGAAGCTAGAATGAGAACAAAAGATGGTTTTTCTCTAATGAGGGAACATGTCATATTCCGCTTTATATCCGCGGCACGCCATTTGACCAGTCGCTTGCACTGTGGGTGTGAGGGGGAGGTGCGAACTCTGCCACCCACCGCGAAGAGGGCCGCCGCGCCTCCTCACACAAAGAGGGCAGCACAGTATTGATCTGATCAATGAGTGCAGAGGAGGAGGAGGGGGGGGGAGGCTCGGTCTTCTAAGGAATCCTAATGAAAGTGATAGTTTGGGCTTGGCAAACACCAGGTCACATCGATTCATCAATTGGCTGGATCCCATTCTCCTTTAACTCTTAGAGTCACCATGTTTAGCCTAGTTCACATTGCCGATGACGGCATGCAAAGGTCACACGCTCTTTCAATATACAAAGTGTTGTGAACGTGCATCTCACCACCTATGTGTATCAACTTGTAAGTACAAAGACCAACTTTTTGTCACTTGATTTTCTCATTAAATGGAAAAAAACATGGTAAACCCTTACTATTTTTGATGTTGTAATGATCTAGCCTGTCCATTCACAATGCACATCATACAGTGTATCTGTCTTGAGATAATGCTAGTCAATGTGGATTTGTAGAACTTAGTACTGCACAAACAGTTCAGGCCAGTTCCCATTGCCATCGATACTATGCTCTTTAATTCCCTGTGCACAATGTAGCAATGCTTAGCTGTATCATTTGTCCACTTGAATTGAATAGCTTCAGATACGTATATCTCCTTATGGTAATTTCTCCCTTCCAATATGTGTGAATTAGCCTGGCTCCCAGGCTGTTGAAGATTTCTAAGCCAAACTACTTGTACAAGATAGGGTCTAGTATTCACGAGACTAGTCACGCTTCACTTCTTCCCTTATAAAGTTATTTTGAGTGGCTGGAGAATGAATATCAAATGACTTAGTCTACTACAGCCAGACATGTTTATTGACATTTTAAATTAGAAATGGACAACAGCCTGGATGACAGGCTACATGTGAACTTGCTACACAAAGGTGACAAGTGTTTACCTCGAAGGCATTGAGACTCAGGTTATCATGCTCTGTATATTATCACTATTTCATACAATTTGATTCTTTTGTTGTGGAGCCAATGCTGAGGATATAAACAAGAATTGAGTGAAATCTCCTGAATGCAGGCAGGGGCTGTATGTGTATTTTAACCCTTTGGGTACCAGGCAAAATATCTCTCTATAGCATTTGTGTGTATCAATGGTGAAAGAATCCACCAGTGGCACGTTTAGGGTTAAATCAGTTTTGTGGAAACATGTTTACTTCATTACAATGTGCATTCACTATGACCTTATATGAACCATTCTGAGTACATTGTACCTATTGATTTGTCATTGGTTGATTGGTTTTCTACGAATTTGGTGCATGGTTTATGATACTGTATGGATCTATTGTGTGTACATAAACCATGTATAACTCTCTGCTTTTTGCATATAAAATAATGTACAAATATATATTATGCCATGGCTTAACAGGGTCGAGTACACGTAACAATACATTTGATTCATGTGAGGGCATTATAAGAAAATATGTGCACATGCAATATACCATGGGGTGATAGGACCAAGTGTACACAAGAAATTCCAAAATGTACTGTTAAAACTTCATAAACAATCACCCTTGTGACTTTTGAAAAGTGACAATTTTGCCTTTAATGTGTGCTCACTCAAGCACGACTGATTGGATTCATGTGATTTTCACACGGAAGTTAGGCAATGAGTTAAGAAACAACCCTACCAAATTATTTTGCTCAAAACCTTTTCGATCAAAAGTTATGCTAGTTTGCTTGGGAGGGGGGGGGGGGGGAGGGGAGAGACTTACTTTTTGCTTGTGTTTAGTCAAGTATAGGGGCATTAACATATGAATGTACAGTGTGTGAGATTATGCTGTATACCATGGCTTGATTTGATCTAGAATACAAAGCAACCAGTTAATTGTTGGGGGGGGGGGGGGTAAATATACACCCTACGTTGAGGTCATAAGAATAAATGCTGAGTTGGAACTTGTCTGTAATATGTGCTGTATGATAAACAAATCAGAGAATATGATAATGCTTGTAAGGTATTAGTCTGTTGTCTACTTGAACCATGTGCATACATGTATGTGTGTGCTAGCTACATAACATATAAAGTGTGAACAGCGCTGCTTGATATGATTAAGTAACAAGTGCATTGACTAAAAAATGGGGGATAGATACACCTGTAGCTTAGGTCTTCAGATTAAGCCCTGAGGTGGAACTTACAATTACCTGTGCTGCATAACAAACACCATGTGATTTCTATCATTACAAGGTAACACGGAAAAGATTGTAAAGAATTGCAAGTGAAAGTGAAAGTGGTAAGAAATGAGCTTCGAGATATGCTTTAAATATATTATATGTGCATAATAGAATTGGTGGGATTGGACACCTCGCATGCCCAGAGCAAATATTGGAAAGGAGCTTGGAAGCAAAACACCATTTGCAAAATCTGCGGAGGATCAGAGAATTGAATTGGCCATTCGCGGTCAGGTATCAGGATGCTGCCTTCGTAGGAGCAGTGTCATTACGGAAACAGGATCTGCTCGGGTCACATGATTTTGTTGCATATTGCAGTTGGAAACGACCATCGACCATCATTTCTTTTAAAAAACAAACAGATATCTACGTAATTTCCTGCCGAGACACTTTGCACAAGATTCAATGCTCATTTATTGGTGTTCTTGTTATATGAAAATAAACAAATCTAATTCAGCAAAAAAAAAAATCTATTCTTGGTGATATTTTTACTCTGAAATTGACAGCTGCAATGTGTACATGGAGGTATGACATATTTAATTTGTCTTGGATGTTGTTGAATTTTTCTTTATAACTCTTTATGTGTCAAAAGATCAATGCCACGACTGATCCATTGATCGTCCAATTAATTTTGATCGTTAATCCATATCACATGAACCTATGATTGATATTGATTGTAACTCGCAATAAGCCGTTTCGTAAAGTATTTACAACTTTTCCCCTAATCGCGTGTTAACTTGTTACAACATTCACCCGTATCTAATGATTCAATTTCAATTGATAGAATGCACTCTGAATTTATTAGTAGTTGGTATTCAGACAAACTTCAAACAAGCTTTGGGTTTATTTTTTAGTAACGTATTGTTTTAAAGATGTGCATAAACTTTGCATATATAATGAAAATGGTATATTGATATTGATTATAGCGTGTGTGAATCTATTCATGACTATAGCATTGATTGCAAGATCATGCACAGGCTTGGCTTGCAAGAGATAGCAGTGATGGCTTGTGATATGGTGATTTGCAATATATAGTGACTCACTCTTTGTGATATATGGCCCACTTTATACCCCTTAGATTCAATAGTAGTATTTGTGTGAGCCTTTACTTATGCATGACATAATGAAAAGAGTCCTTACTTCCTATTCAGCAGATCATATTGCACAGACTTTAACAATTTCCTTTTAAGTGCTTCATTACAATCTAAATATAGTTATTTTATAGGATGTTTGACATGGCTGTCCCATACATAGTGGCATCACTGAAGCATATTTCACACCTTTATATGAGATTGTGGAACTTCCAAAAGGTGCTTTTTCCTTTTCCTATCAAAATGGAGTCATTAATATATCAGAACTTAGGTCATTATTTGTGCTGGCTACACTGTTATGGAGATTTTGAACCCATCAGTACCAAGCAGTGATGTGTCCATGGTGATTACAACACAGTTTAACACCTGTGGGACTGAAATGGCTAATTAAAGCACATTAACTTTCCATACATGTAGATGACTGAACAGCTAGAACCAAATTAAGAT
>OZ022576.1:7516037-7631037 GCA_963669155.1 Arbacia lixula
AATGTCTCGTCGGACTGGTAACATAAAAGACGGGCCTTCGCGAATTTGACCAAAGCTTCACGAAGGTTCGGTTGGATGTCTATGCTGCAATGCTTACACACATGTGCACACACCACTCATTGTGTGTCAAAGAGTGCTGCTGATTACATCGCACACACTCGAGATCGTAAATATCAGAGTTTTACCTATCTTGAGGGTGGGGCTGATAGGATGGAGCTTACGTCATTATAAGAAAGATACTATTTCTTTATCTTCAGAAATGGTGATGTTTTGATACTGAAAACATTCTCTACAAAGGTCCAAGTACATAATTTCTTCATCCTGTCCTTCCATATGTATGCATTTTGTATCATATAATCCTTAGCTTCGGGGAACCGAGTGATCACGGTGTTAGAGCTATAGAAATGTGATAATCTCGGGGGCAAGAAAGTCACAGAATTTGCCGTGAGCTGTGATTGCCTTTCAATAGAAAGGGTAGAAGTGGTAATGACTGGGCCATAACCATAATGCAACATCATCACCAGGTCCGGATGATGTTTAATTATTTAAACAATTTCATCATTTCGAGGTGATTCCTAATGGGTGTCATGCAATCAAACCAGAATGGATAGGAACCACAATCATGGCAGAACAGAACTCCATGACATCCAGCTCCAGCTGTGTCTCCCCCGTTGCTATCCCTTACCTTTAACTCATTGCACAGACCAGCGTCATACCAGAGAGAGCACCTGTATTTATCATGTCTCTTCCAATTCAGATCAGAGAGGACACGTATCTATAGGAGCGGGACTGAGATGAACTCTGGGCAACACGACACACTCCTGAGACAAAGTGCCTTGTTACACATGCGTGTATGTAATCATTTGCCACAGCGCACTTGTTGAATAGTTGTGGTTAGTTCCATCCAATAATTCTCTCTTGATGTACATGTGGATGTATATATTTAGAAAAGTGATGTCATGTTTCTTGCTTTCGACGAGGACATCAGGATGTAGTTTAGACCCTTTTCAGGAGTGAATTTTACGCTACAAGGAACACGCTTCTGGTCAGCCTTCAAGATAATGCAGGCAATGATGTTCACCATTCATGTTCATGCTAACAATATTTCTTAAATTTTGTGATTTTCATTGTAAATAATTCAAAGTATTTTATTAGAAATAGACATATATATTAAACATTAAAAGATGTACTTTACAGCTCAAAGGAACTGGCATAGGGATAGAGAAAGGGAAGAAAGGGAAGGAGCCGCAGTTTTAAACCGCGGTATATTTTGTCCAGTTCAGCATGAAACATGATGTTTTAACCTAAAAAGCATCATGTTTCATGCTGAACTGGACAAAATATACCGCGATTTAAAACTGTGGCTCCTTCCCTTTCTACCCTTTCCCTTTCCCTATGCTAATTCCTTTGAGCTGGAGTGTACATATTGCCATTAAAATAATACATTTCAATGGTTGGTTCTATTTTTTCTTTGATCCATTGGGGTGATGTTATTTACTTATATTTGTTCAAGAAATATAATTTACTTTAATACTGATTGTCAGTAAAGTCAATGATGTCAGTTTGATCTAAGTAAATAGAAGTAGCAGAAATATTACATAAGTCATCACAAATTACCTTGCACGTAAAACAAGAAATTATTGTGTAATCAAGTGAAGTAAAACTATTTTTTTTTTACTTCATATTGTATCAAGCTTTGCTCACGACAGCCCACAAGAGAAATCAGCTAAACCTCCACCTGCCAAATAATCCTAAATTCTTGCCATAGCACTCCAGCATCTTATTCAAAATCCTCAGCAAATTGGCCAGGCATAAAATGAAAAATAAGATGAAGGAGAAGAAGATAAAGGAAGAGGAGGAGAAGGACGGCAAGGATGGATGAACTGTAGGTGAACCCCTCATATCGGTAAAAAAAAAAAAAAAGGGAAGGAAGAGGAGCAGCGTTTTTACTAATCAGCCACTCAGGGAGTGACGCTAAGCAGGCTCTACTGAGAGAAGACATTCAGTTAATGTGACGTGCAGAGTCTTAAAGGAAGCCAGACTCGTCTTAAGAACTGGCGTGGTCACATTTTCATTTTACCCCCTTTCAATCTATTTTTTTGTAATGTTTCCTCTCCATTAATTGCTCATTCTTTCTCTCCTCTTGACCCTGTCGGTCAAATTTTCTTTTCTTTTCTTGACTTGGGTGGTCACATCTTATATTATTCCATTCTCAATCTAATTTCAAACAGTTAGTACTCTTCTCTCTCATTAAATTCTTCCCTTCTCCCATTCTTTTGACCAGTATGGTTAATTTTGTTTTGTCTTCTCTATTTCTTATTTAATAAACAGTCTTTTCTTCCTTCAAATTCTCACCCCTTCTTTTTATTTTCTTGAGCGGGTCACATTCTTTGTCACCCTTCTCAATCTAATTTCATAGAGTAAGTTATCCTCTCTTCTACTCATTTCTCATCCCTTCTCTGTTCTCATCTTTTCAAAATGAGCTCAATTGGTATCTAATATGAAGCTGTGTCTTATCTTTTGTTATGCATTTGGTACTTTTACCACAAAAGCATACCAATTGACAAGGATTCCAATGCCATCCTAACTTGTTAAGAGTTCTGCTTTACAGTATTGTCTGTGCATGATAGTTTTATCAAGTGCTATAAAAATAACTACAGTATTAATAGTATTATTATACAGAGAACATCAAATGCCATTTCATGTTTCATATCATGTTTTTTTTAGATCAGAATTAATAAGGAATATTAATTTTTGTATTTGTCATGTTTTTAGTGACAAAGCAACTACTTTGATAAATATGTGCAATGAAGAAAGCATGATACATTTGAATGTAAACACAATGCAAACAATTTGAGCCAAACATTGGCAATATCCCCTTTCATATGTTCATCTGGCTCCCCTGTATACATGTATGTTCTTTTACAATTACTTTTGACAATTACTTCACTGACACCATACTCATTGTTATGTTAATTTCAACATATTGTGATGGATGTGTTTTTTTTTAATTTTGCTGGTAATGTCAGTATGTGTAAGCTGTCAAAATGCGATCCCTTTTTGCAATGATCCTCAAAAATGTCACTGTGACGCAATGTACTCTCTATTTTAATATCTACTACTGATATGAGTGAACGCTGCCTTTGTCACTCTTGACACCAATACCAAGACAGTGAAACCTGCTCTTGGGACAACCTGTATACAAAGCCAACATGCCACATTACAATCACATTATGCTGTTGGACTTGAACAATGTTTCTTATTGAGACCCTGTGTAAATAGATACCTGTACATAAAGGCCACGCAAATGTACTGATAAAGACCACATTTCTTGACTCCCTTGAGCATGCCACATTATACAATCACATTTATTGTTCCCCTTGAACAATGTTTCTCATTGAATCCTACATAAAATTTACGTGGGGGGGGGGGGAGGGGGGGGGGAGGGGTGTTTCACCAAGCTGTTCGGAAGCTACGAAGGACTTTACGAAAGACTGGTGATCCCTTCTTGTGCTAGATGCAATACCACACTTCGTTCCTGTTTCAACGTATTGGGAGTTAATTTCCAACAATCCTAAAAAAAAATTGATGAATCATAAGCTTTGTATTCAGACAAAGTCTTATTAACAACAAGAATTTTCATTTATAAACATCACATTTGAACTTAAGCTGATGGGAATCAAAATCATTGAGAATGTGATTTAGCACATTTAGTAAATTTGTTTGTAGCATACGAACAGCTTGGTGAAACACCCCCTGTATATAGAGACCACCTACCTATAAAGACAACATATCTTGACTCCCTTGAGTGGTCTTAATGTACAGGTTTCATTGTACTGTAATGACTGCAACTTGCTTCCACTGGAGTTTGCTATTAGGTGAAGTTAGCCCATTGCTCATGGTGAAATTTTCAGTTTATGAACCCTGGTCCAGTAAGGATTTTAAAATTTGCCATGGATCTGTAAAGGGGTGTGGTTTAACTGCGCAGGATAAGAAATTTGAAGATTATTCATAGTATGGCATCTATTGTTCATACAGCAGATAATGCGAGAGTTGTGCTGCTCAGTATCTGAGCCAGTCTGCAAATAAAGCGGGCTAAGTAAAGAACATATTAAGTGTAGTATGACCTTTTTGCACAGCTGTCGGTTGCTATAATGTGTCAGTTTATGGCAAGAAATGTTGACAGTCTTAGTTGGACGGGACCTTGCAGAGATGAAGTGGTGACATCGAGTTTGTAGAGCTGCCGAAGAAGGGAATTTGTCTCAAGATCGCGGCGCAAATTGTTTCAGCAGCATTTCTGCTCCCCTTTGTCCTTGTCATGCGTAGCATTCTTTTGTGTGGAATGAGCAGTGTATGTCTGCATGAGTCATGTTGCAATTAAGGGTTAGAGAGAGGAGTAATATATTAAGGGACCTGTCTTCATAACAGAACAGTTCTGTTGTCAACACAGCACTCAGTCCCATTGTATGTCAATGTCTGTTCCATTGTTCGACAACTCCTCTACATGAATGAGAATGGGGAATGCGGTCATGGCAGAACAGTTCTCCCATGGATGATTTCGGATCCTCGTTTTCCTTGCCTTTAAGGGTTGGGCTTGGAGGAAGAACATTGACATTTTGTAAGAAGGAAGTGTGGGATGGGTGTATGCCATTTGATTGTGTTGTATTGACCTACCAAATTCCTCAGCCTCTCTCTTCAAATGACACATTACACACTAACTTCTCCCATGTATACTACTAAAGCCTTTCTGTGCCAGACTGAATGTTGCTCTATACGATCTCTGTGCATTTCTTTAGAATAAATGCACACGTGGCACACAAAGAGTTAAGTATGATTGGGTTACTTTCTGTGTAGGTGTGTAAGCCTTGTGACTCCATGTGTCACTACCTCGTTACGCACATCAGCCTTGGCACATTGGGTGTGGATAGTACAGTAGATACTAGCTTTATTAGGTTAACCTTCACCACGCAAAGCATCCGTACATGGAGCCTGCCCAAGCCGACTTCTGTGGGATTAAAATCCAAATGTTTACAGAAGTACTGCACACCTGTGTTGATGGACTAAGTCATGTCGCATTAATATGGATGTCATTTACTGTTTGTGTGCCATATATATGTGCATTTGTTCACAAGTAATACACACAAATTATATGGGACAACAAATCATTTGTTAAAGGTCCATATAAGGGGTGAGAGTGAGAAGGAATTTGATACCTCCTGATATTGTCATATGAGAGCATGTGAGCGAGAGCAGTGAACTGTTTGTGACATTTTGGAAAAAGTTTAGCTTGGAAAGAAGAGCTGTTATTTTGCAATGTTTTGAGTGAAAAATTGCAGTATAATGTACAAGCATCATGGAGCTAGTGAAGCCCAGGACATACCCTGTTGGATAAGTATTAGGTCAAAGGTATTTGAATGTTTCTCATATTTCTATGTAATGGATCAGGCCAAACATGTGGGCTTCAGGACTGTCATGTCTGTTTTCCCCTCCTCCCTCTCTTTTATATCTCACCCCCTCCCCTCATTCTGCTTGCCCCCCTTCTTATCATCCCCTCATTCCCCCTCAACCCTTGCCATCCTTCCTCTCCTTACCCCTCACCCCACCCCCTTTCTCTCCCCTCACCCCATCCCTTTACTACCCCCCCCCACACACACACACACAATCACATCTCCAGATAGAGGTCACTGACCTGCAGCTTGGGAGTTCAATGAACTCTGAGACATACACCTGCAGTGCTTTGCAACATAAACTTCTAGTAATTTGAAACATACACTTGTAGTGCTTTGCATCTTATACTTTCAGTAGTTTTAAACACTCATTTGTAGTGCTTAACATAAACTTCTTTGGTTTGAGACATACACTTGTAGTTAGTTGCATGGGCCCAATAAACATGGTCTACACAGTAGGAAATTACCTCTCTTTCCTGACAGTTTACAAATTGAAAATCCCAAATATACAAGCTCTGTAATGAGAATGTCATAAGAGTTCTCTGCTCTGCGGGGTATCGTGTATTGATGTCCGCTTGTGAACCTTTGGTAGCAATCTGTGTTCAATTTAGATAGGAATTCAGAGGGTGTTTTTTATTAACAGATCTGCCTCAATCCTATGTAGATGTACATGCATGTGAAGTAATTTTTTTTTTCCATTCCCCCTTGAACCATTTTTTTAAAAAAGGTTTATATGTTATGCTGCCAGTTGATAGATACACTGGTAAATCTTACAAAATTATGATGATATAATTCAGCAAATAATTGACTAGACGATAGTATTTTCTGGTAATTATTAATAATGCAACTACGTACATGTAATATAAAAGACAATTGACTGTTTCTTCAAAATGAAAGTTAAAATGGAGTTAACAATCAATTTGAATAATAAAAAAGAAAAGGTACAAGTTGTTATGTCTGTTAGCCTGAGGCAAAGATGGGATTATGTGTAGGTGACAGATAGCGTGATATGTAGATAAGAGAGCAAAAGAACAATAAAACTAAAAGAATGCATAACAATAGAGCTCAGAGATGAAGGGTAATGATGGAAGAATAAACATTTAGTTTTAAAGAGTAGAGACTAGGATGAAATAAGCTTCAAGCATTTATAAAGTAGGATCTTCTACACATCCAAAGGTTTGAAAGTGATGTTTTTCTCAACTTCAAGCAATGTCTCATGAGAAACAAATTAATCAAATGAATATGTCACGGAGAGAAGGTCATCCGTGAAGTGAACAACATTGTAAAGGAAATTAATGACTTGACATAGAGCTAATTTATACTCTTTTAATAGTGCATATGGGTATTATAACTATAGGAGTGAAAGTGAATTTTCTCTAGTATATGTAATGTCACATGAAAAACAAATTAATCATCAATGAATGCAATGTACGTCATAGGAGAAGTACATCCTTGAACTGAGACAAAAGACATTAAGGATATAAACTCTCTATACGCCAGCGATGCAGAGTAGGAATCTCTGGGTGCAGTTCTGTAAGCAAGTGTGTTTCAGTTTAGAAATGCATGGTGTGTACATGTACTTCCTTGACTTGATCATGCTAACTCCAGATTTTCTTATAATGATAACATGAGGAGGAGGTTGTGAAATTGCAAAGTATCCTTTTGCTGGAGATCATATGCTTGTGAGGACTGGGACATGTTTTCATTACATTTGTTTAGAATGAATGGAATGAATTGATAGCAGAATTTTTGAAAGACAGATGAACTTTATTGTGGCACAGACCGTTTTTTCTTTGCCATACAAACTCTTTAAATGTCATATTTTCTGTATCTTGTATCAAAATGATTTATTTGTTTCTCATGTGACATGGAGTTTTCATTATCAATTTCAAGATTCTAACAGAGAAATTAACTTATGTATAGGAATCCTGCTATACCAGGGATATCCATATTCAACACTATGTAGGATACAGTTGGTTCTACAGTGTGGCAGTATTTCGCACCATATGGGCTACTAACCCGTAATGAGAAAACATCAAGCAGAATTTGCACCGAGGGCTTATTCGTCACTCAAATTGTATCTGAAAATATCATCACGATTCCGCGAGCCCAAAAAATATTTATTTGAGCGTTCATTTCTGTATGTGTGTGTGTGTGTTTGAGTGTGTGTGAATTTTGCTGTGTTTGCTACCGCACGCTGCCTGCCTGGCCGCACAGTCACGTAACATGTGTGCTTATTGTGACAGGGGTCGCAAAGCGAGAGCCCCATACTGCCCTCAAGCTAAAACGTGGGTACAATTTGTTGTCATCTCATTAAAGGGAATGGTTTGCCGTGTGTGGTGTTGAGCACCAGACGTCAGATGAAGAGATAGTGTATGTCTCGTGGGTGATCCATCTTGTTCACGTCGGAACAACTCGTCCTCGCTGCCTAGCTAGGTAGTGCAAGACTGAGAGGAAGTGGGTTAACTTAATTCTGAGGTATAGGAATTATTTCATGACTTGGTGTCACATTTGTAATTTATCAACAAAATTTCATTCTTAGTGTAAATATTGAAATATTCCCAAATAGAATATTTTGGATAGTACACAGCAGTTATTGGTCATTACATTTTAGTCTAAAAGTTCTTAATGGAGATGTTCTCATGTGAGATTTATCATTTATCATCTCTAATTGCAGCAAGTGTAATTTGCTCAAAATGATGCCATTGGGAATTAAGAGCAATTTGTCACTAATTCAATGGTGGATGCTCAAGCACTGAAAGACTATTTGAAACATCATCTTTTAAGTACCATTTTGATTACAGCTAGGTATATTGAATGTAGAAGCATGATTGTCATCCACTATCCTTGTAGATTTTACTGAATATGTACACTTGCAGACCTCAGTATTGTCTTGGTCACAAGCCCTGGCCAAGCCCTTTTTATGAGGCACGTAAAGTGGGAGATTTTGGAGTAAAAAAAGGGAAATAAAAGCAATGAGAGGAAACCTAATATGGCAAATAGGGAGAAGAAAATTCTATCCACAGGCCAGGCCGATGTCTGAGCTAGACATAAATCCTGCCATTTGTCAAAAAGTTGTACCACTCCTCGGGCTGCACAGAAGTTGAAGATGATATTTTGCTTGGAGTCGTTGGAAGAGAGTTGCTGCATGTCTCTCTGTTTGACCGGCAACGCAGAGATTGAGAGATTGCATGAAATTTGCGCTGCTCGCTGCAGGCTGCTATCAAGTCTTGATTCCATAAACAGGACAAGAAGTTCTCGTCCTTCTTTGCCCCTGTTCTGTGACTGTAGAGGAGATTGCATTTAATGTGTTTGAGCTACTATGCATACGTCAGTATACATGTACAAATGATACGCCGGTACGTATTGTGTGCATAAGATCACTTTGCATAATTTAAACACACAAGGTGAAGCTGAGTGTGTATTTGACAGTGCCAAAGTTACCGCATGCACACAGTTATACCACATTACAAAAAACAAAAACAATTTATTTGATAGAATTGTCCACAAGAAACAAAGGTGAAAAATTACAGGACAAAATTTAGTGATGCATGGCTAATTTTACCAGATGCATGACAATGAATTACCCACCACATGCTTGGCTAGGAAATGCATTTCTAAAAGATATTGTTTGCATTTGTTGTACCCTAAAATGTGATTTACCTGTCAGCTCAACATTTACTCTAAACCAAAATGTTTATCCTTTGCTCGTATACACAGTGGATGTACAGAATGGTATTTTCAGTAGCACATTTGGCAAATGCAGCCCACTAGCTTCAGAAGATGATCAGTGATGAGAGTATTGAGACATATCTATCACTCTGACTGAAACTGAAGATCATCACGTATCATTGTATTCAAGATGATGCGATGTATGATGACTAACGTAGCTGTATAATTCATTCAACTCTCATTGTGAAGATGCACCAAGGTGTGAGTGTCTTATAGAGAACTTGCATGTAGGAAGCAAGCTTTACATGTATATAAACACTTTGGCAAAAGTTTAAGAAAAATTAGACATATTATGATAAATTACATTGTTTGTGTTCAAAAACCTTAAGGAGAAAGTCCACCTTGAAGTTTAGTTGGACTTAATTACAGCAAATGCATAAAAGAAACATATGAGGAAGGTTTGATGAAAATCCGTCAAAGGATAAGAAAGCTATGAATTTTTTCATGTTTTAATTTTGTGCTGTCGAGTGCAAGATACATGTACTCTTCCCTGTGTATGTACTATTTTTCTCGGAGGGATTTATACCATGTTACCTATGCATTTAATACATCATTAGGCACATTTTTTTTTACACACATACCTCTCTGAAAAGATTTATTCTTCCATCTAAAAACAGAAATAAGGGGAATTTATGGGGAAAATAATACACAACATAAGGGAGAGCATCTCATACGTGACATCAAAAAGTTAAAACTGAAAAAAAAAATCATAGCTTGCTTATTCTTTGACGGTTTGTCACAAGGGCTACAGTAAGTCATTATGAGCCAATAGAGTTCCCATGAAGGTAAATGGTCAGAATTCAGTACAAGAAATCATGCTTTTTCTAAAATTCACCATTCCATCATAATACATATGATTTATCCAAAAATGTTGCTAATCTTCTTCTATGCTTTTGGTGTTCTCATCTAATTCAACTTGAAATTAGGGAGTCATTTTCCATAAAGTGTTTCTATTCATGAAATTACCTGGAACTTTCTATAGAGTAGCATGCTTTGCTCACTTAATTGTAAACAAAGCTACATCAGTATGCTTAATACTGTATCAGTCTGATCTATTGATCACCTCCTGCTGCGAGAGTTTTTCCAAGTAGAGCTGATTGTGGACCACGTGTCCCTGCCACAGGTCACCGAGACCAGGCTATCTATTTCTCTCTCGACGACGATGACGGGAGTATTGACATCACACGCCGCAGGGCTGGTTGCAGCCTGCTCCATGCCTCTTTGATTAGCACCATCTGCGTTAGTGGGCAGAGGAAAATGAGCTCATTAATCTGCGGTTCATCCAGTGCCATGGATAATTAATCCGATCTTAATGAAGTTTGGGAAGATGATGGAATTGACTTGAGGTTGGTTTGTGGCACAGGACTGTCTAGCCCTCTCACCCCCCCCCCCCAACTCATATTTGTCCTGAGAGGCCTTCTTTGATCTTGACATTCTTCTTTTTCTTACTAGGAAATCTCCTTTCTCTCTCACACCTTTTGTACTTTTAGTTTGCACTTCATTTTCCTCTTCAGCTTCCTTCCATCCTCATGTTGTGGTTCATTGGTGTACCCTTGCCAACCCAACTGTTCACCTCCTTCCCCTGCCTCTCCTCCCTCCATTCTTTTTTCTACACAAACATACCTCCACACATTATACACACAGACACACACACACACCTTCCCTTTCATCATGTTACCCCCGTTCTCAATCACTACCACAATGTAGGTCCTTTTTACCCCCCCCCCAAAAAAAAAAAAAAAAAAAAAACGAAAAAAAAACACAAAACACATGCACACAAAACACTATGCACCCCTTCCCCCCCCCTTCCCCCAGACCACTCCACCCTTCACCCCACCCCACCCCAAACCTCCATCAGTGCCCCTGATCAGGTCGATTATTGTAGCAGGCGCCTGCGTTAATTCGAATCTCGGGAACATGTAGCGTAATTACTCCACTCGGTTGAGAATTACGTGTAAAACGAGGAACGAGGAAATAATAACCCTCTGCTGTTTTGCCTCCAATCTTGATTAAGCCTGGTGGTGTGCATGTGGTTCGGGCCCTCCAGAGAATACCCGGCCGTCTATATTTGTTTGGGAGATTAGGAGGCTGATGCACAAATCGCCATCCATCAGTATTACGAGTTCGTCACCACACGACTACCTGAGCAAGCCAAGTGTTAAGACAGAGTTTACACATAGTCGGCGTTGTAGCTACTAATCTACTGGGGTTTTGTTTTGCTCGTCTACAGGACGATATTGACAATGTCATAAATTAGAGTAGTGTTAATAATGATGGCACTAACAATAAAATGATAATAGTGCTAACAATCATAGTATTGATAATGATAATAATAGTGATATTGATGAAAAATAAATAAAAAATATCGCATTGATGACAATGCAATATATAATGATATTTGAATACACATCATGCAATAGCAACAGTGGACATAATCACCATAATCGATTTAAAAATAGAACTTCTTCGCCATGCAAACTATATCTTCATGTGGTTTTGTTTTGTCCTAAAAGCTGTCCAGGTCAACACTCTCAGTTGTTGCCATCAAACAATGTGAACCGGTGACAGTGCATCACACATGCACAGCTGATATCTTGCAGCTCTCAAGCAAGCTCTCTCTCATCCTCACTTCTCTTTCATAGAGGATATCCCATGATCCTTTTTCTTAGCTGCGGCTGCGTTCTGTTGTTTGCCGATGACTTTTGCCCCGACCCATTTCTTTTGGCTATGAAAACCATACTGACCTGCCATTTACTGCAGCCACACTGACCTGCACACTTCTGTAACCACACACCACATCCTGCTTGTGCCTTGTAGTTTTGAAAGAAATGTGTTCTGCTCCCATTGTTTGTTTTGTATTGTATTTTTTCTTGCAATCCAGTTTATTACCTTATGCATATAACTAAGGTTGATGTTTAGCTTATTCTCTTCTTTGAGGGGGAAGTTAGAATTTGCTGTGGAACAATATACCATTATCGCTATGTTTGTAAATTTTAAGGCATTTTACTCAACAATACATTCATAATGGTTGTCCGAGGTGTGTCTGATAAGCAACAACTTACAGGTTCAGAGTACGGAAAATTAAATACATTACAGAACTGCATATAAGGAAAGCATATTGATTTGAATAATATGTGACATCGCATTGTTTTATTTAAAAGCTCACTAGAGAGACTAGTATGGTGGTGTGTTCTATTTTGTCTAGAACCAGCATTTTAAAACAGAGTTTACAAGCTATATTCACAGAGAACAAAGTTGTGTGTGTAAGAAACCCACAGAGGTCACAAGAAAACCTGACCAGCTGCCAGTCAAGGTCAATGATACATGTAGTTGGTAATGCAATCTTGTATATACGGGCACACCAATTGTGCTTTAACAACGCTGGAATCGATAATAAATATTTTTCATTCTACTGTCCCATCGGGTATGTGGGTATCGCTGGAATGGATAATAAATATTTTTCATTCTACTGTTCCATCGGGTATGTCCATGTGTAAACACATATTCTGACTGAATGTGTACAGAATAGGACTAAAGTACAGAAATGTAAATTAGTTGGTATTTTGAATGGGTGATTGAACATTGCTGGCATTAATACCCACTATAATCTCAGTGATTCATGTGATATGGAAATGCTAACTCTAGCTCAGAGATTTTGTTGAACGTATTCCTCATTGAATTGGCCCTATTGCAATCAGAAGAAACCTACTGTAGTTGCTTGGACTATTTAAATGAAATTCTAATGCAACATAAACAAGTTATGCCTTCATGTACATATATATTTCAGATTATACAAGAACACCAAATACAGCAGCTAAGGTGCAAGCAACATGTGGCTGGGATATCAGTGTACATCTCAATGTGATTATTCCGAAATGTGCTATGAGATCTGTGTGTAATATCTTGACCCATTTATGTCAGTTTTAATACGGAAAGCGAGATTTGAGATTGAGATCGCTGAAGCTGGAAACACAGCAATTCATGAACACATTGGTATTGTATCTTGAAGAAAGTGGCCATATTCTAATGCCTCTTAACTCACTCTCTCTCTCTCTTTCTGTGTGCCCCCTTGTGTTTTAGATATGTGCGACTACCCCACTGATTGACCCAAATTCTTACGCCATGCGGGCACTGCTGTGAGCCAAGGGTACAGCCAGAGCTAAGCCTCGCCACCACGCAGCAGTACAGCAGAGAGAAACACACACGTCTAATCTGGAATTAGCTTCAAACCTCTGTCGCAAACGGAGCAGGAATCCTGTTGGAGGTATAGACATTTGTGCCACTACGCCAGGGATATCACCAGCTAGCGGAGGGCGGAGTAAAAAGGTCGGATTCAGGAGCGTTTGACAGCTACACTTGGCCTATTTAAATCCCATGGCCGGGGAGCGCAACGGAGCGGCCTAGCGTTGTTGTCAGGGATCGGAAGGACGTAGCGTAATTGCGGTGTTTCGGAGGGAGTTTTGTGCAACGCCTGCCGGAGGCGCTGTTCTGGTGACTGGTTGCCTGACGACATCGCCATGGCGCTGTCCATTTGGGACAAGCTGAGCCCCAACGAGTTTGAGATTCTGCTGGACTACGTCAGCTGTGAGTACAGAATGTCTTTCAATGAATACTTCACACCATCTATTCTTCTGCTACCTTGCATGTGCAGAGCTGCCAACTTTCAGTATTTTGTACTGCAATTAAATATATGCGCAGTTAATGGGAAAACATGAATTTCTCTTCAAAATACTGATCTTTAGATGGTCTAATACTGAAATTCAGTTAAGGAAGTTGGCGGCTCTACACATGTATCTTGTGCGTCTTTTTCCATTACCTTAAAGAGTGATGTCCATGTTACTTATATACCTTCAACACTTTGTACATTATACATGAAAGATACATAACTGGAAACGAGATGTACTGGCGCTGTGCAGTCAACAAAGTGCAATATATATGAACTGTTCCCCTTTCTCTTCTTATTTTCTGTTTATTCACTTCCTATGCCATGCTATTTGTATCATTGTTGGTTGTGTGTGGCTGTCAGTTGTCTAATCTCAAACACTATATAACTCATAGCTGTTTTGAGTGACATAGCAAACTGCTGCGGAAGCAACAGTGGCTGTTATGTTCCCCATTTGAAAAAGTTGTGAAGAAAAACTTGCCATTGAAAGGAAGACGTTCAACTGAATTGAAACACACTTCCCCATAGTCTTTGAGAAGAACATGAAAGAGCGATGAATTTGAGATGAGCGTGGAGCCCCTCCGCCCATCCAAAAATAGATTTAAAAAGCCTTTACTTGCAGGGACTGACATTCATCTAGTTAATGGGATAATGTACATTTGTGTGTCCAGTGCCTGCTAAGTGCGGATGAAATCCTGCAAAGAATCGCAGCCTATTCTTCCTGTATGCCCAGCGAGCTAGATTGTCAAGGTGATCGCTCCCTGTTGAAAGGGATTCTATTTGCATTCACCCACAGGCATCACAAAGCACAGCACAATGCAGCCTTCAACGTGAAGGACTTTTCATCTCAATCTTTCTCCATCTCTTTCTTTGCCCTCTGTCCCCCCTTTACTTTCTTCTCTCTCCATTTCTTTCTCTCTTTCCCTTTGTTCTATCCTTCTCTCTCTCTCTCCCCTTTCTCTCTGTTTTGGTCTCTCCCTCCATCTCTCTCTCTCTCTCTCTCTCTGTCTCTCCATCCCTCATCTCTCTTCACCTCTTTTTCCATCTCACTCCCTCGATCTCTCTCAATCTCTCTCCATCTCCTCGTCTTTTCCTCTGTCCCCTCTACATTTCTCTGTGTCTCTCTTCTTTCCGCTCTCCATCTCTCCAAGTCTCTCTCCATGTCCCTCTCGATCTCTTTCTCAATCCCCATCCCTCCATCTCCTGTTCTCTCTCTCTCTCCCTTTCTGTCTGTCTGTCTGTCTCTCTCTTTCTGTCTGTCTGTCTGTCTCTCTGTCTCTCTCTGTCTCTCTCTCTGTCTCTCTCTGTCTCTCTCTCTGTCTCTCTCTCTGTCTCTCTCTCTCTCTCTCTCTTTCAAAGTGCCAGAAATCCAAACATATGTGCAATCAAATGTGCTGACATAATGGCATGAAATATCACCTTGGTATGCAGATGTGGGGTAATGGTGGTAAAAACTTCTAGACCCATAATCAATAGAGTACCATTTTGCTATGGGTTCCATTCTAGCTTGAGTTTGGGGTACCAGGAAGAATCATTAGAAATATTCTTGAAACTCAAATTGAAGCAAAGAAGGAATTGGAACAAGTCATTGTGAAAGGGGAGGTAAGAGATAAAGAGAAAAAGAAGTACTGGCAGAAAAATGGAATTTCATGAGACCATTGTTAAACATATCTTGACCTCAAGGTAGATATAAGAAAGTGTAAAATCAGCAGGAAAAAAATAGATGCATAGACATAAAACAAGAATGTCATGAGACTGATGCAGGTAGCCCCCTTTCTTCCTGCATACGATAGGAATGACCTATCAATCACACATGCTCTTTAGTTCCAAAATGGTGTAAATCTGATGAATATAAAGCCAACATTCCTGTGACAGCTAGAAGAGGAAGGGATGGCCTAGCCAGAGCAGCACTGGTGAATGTGATACTGTGTTAGTCATACCAGGAACTTGAAGTGTTGAAAGATAATCTTGTAAGGCGTGTGTTGGAGGTCGAGGTGCTGTCTATGGCCCCGTTCAGAGATTTCATTAACCTTCACGGCTAGCAGCCTCGGTGGAGAGGAGAGTAGGCCAGGCATGGCAAGACGTACTGTGGACAGGAGAGAGATGAGAGAGCAAGAGAGAGAGAGAGAGAGAGAGAGAGAGAGAGAGAGAGAGAGAGAGAGCAAGAGAGAGAGAGAGAGAGGGAGAGAGTAAGAGAGAGAGAGAAAGAGAGAGAGTGAGAGAGAGAGAGAAAGAGAGAGAGAGAGAGAGAGAGAGAGAGAAAGAGAGAGAGAGAGAGTGTATGTGTGTGTCTGTATGTGTGTGTCAATGCCAGTTGTTCAATTAAAAAATCATACAGAGGCTCATCACTATTTAGCCCCTGCAATACAAAAATATACCTCCCCCCCCCCCCCTCCTCAATCCCCAATTGAGAGTCCCTGTAAAAAAATAATACCTTCTAGAATAGTAATATCAAAATGTAATTCAGGGTGTTCACTTTATGACGTCAGACATAGAAAGTAGCTCCCACAAATGAATGTGTAATTTCCCCCTCTTGATTTGTTAATTGAATGAGATCACCTTAGAATTTAACTCAAGTATCTAGTATTTCATCCAGTAGCTATTAATAAAACCATGTATATTTAGAATTAAAAATTGCTATGATGAAATGAATTTCTGTTTGCTGGTGACATTTTTCCTGGAGCTGTGGTGATTGGCCACAAATAATGCTTGATTTTAAGAAATACACTAATGACCATGTTAGATTGAGAAGTATATCTTAAGTATAGTCATTTCATCCAATAGCTTTTAATAGATACATGTATCTATATTTAGGAGTAAACATTGCTATAAAATTAATTCCTGTTTGCGGGTGATATTTTTGCTGGACCTGTGGTGATAGATCACAAGTGATGCTTAATGTAAAGGAAATACAGCAATGACTATTTTAGATTGAGAACAGGCTGATAAAAATTATGAATATGCCACCACTTCAGCGTAGCACAAAATCCCGCACCAGCTCCTGAAATAGCCAGATCAATATCAGCGGATAAGTATGCATGCATTTCAGAGTGTCTCTCCCCTTCTCTCTATCTCTCTCTCTCTCTCTCTCTGTCTCTCTCTCTGTCTCTCTCTCTTTCTTGCCTGCCCTCCATCCCCAATGTCACGACATTCCTCCATGTGAAAACCCAGGAATGTGTACATTACGCTGGGCCACTCTGATCCTATGTACACAGCGTTTACACATGCGCTTGATCTTGGCAGACTGGAGGGAGAGGGGGGGGGGGGGGGCGCGCTGGCCCCTCAGAGTCAACCCGATACGGCGTTAGTCATACCGGGCATTTAGAGTGTGGACAGACATCCTCATGAAAGTAGCCCAGTGTTTGTTGTGAGTGCAGAGAGGCTAGGAGAGCACTGGCAGAGCACAAGGGGAGCATTGGGGTCGTGGGAAGCAACAGACATCAGTTTAGGGGATCGGCAGTAAAGACGAAAGCAGTTTGCGATCTTCAGAAATCCTTAAAAACATAGTTTTCCATATAATATATATATATATATATATATATATATTTAATACAGAAAATTGTATTTGCACTAACAGCATTTTTAAAAGGATTTTTGAAGATTCTAAACTGCTTTCTACTGTACTACAGATCCCCCAAACTGATGTTTGTTGATTTTCCAACTGAATTTCCCATGAAAACATGGTGATTGATTGACTGGTAGTCTTTTTTGTCTGCATAGACTTGGTGTCCAGTGAGGTTCTGCAGTAAAGTAGAAAGCAGTTTGCAATCTTCTTTTGAAATACCATTAAGACTATACAGTTTAATGCGTTAAATCTACTTCAACATCCCATCAAGAAATGGTAATTGATTGACTAGTTGTCTTTTGCATGTGGTTATTTTTTTTTGTCTGCATAGACTTGGTGTCAAGGGGGGTTTGGCATGTAGAAAGTAGTTACCAAAGTTGGAAAAGTTCTGAAAATGCTGTCGTGAGAAAGTGATTTTCTATATCTAATCTACCTGTACCAGTAAAAAAGAAAACGGCATGAGGGCTTGTGGTAATTTTGGGGGAGCAAATATCCTGAAAATAACAGAGAAATTTGTTGCCCTGCGAGGGGGACTATGAGCGCCCTTCCACAATAACATGAAATAAATGTCACAAGGGAGTGAGAAAGAGTTATGTCGATGGGTTGAAACCTCTGACAGCAATGTCTAATCTTGCTGTAAACCTACCCCTCTTTAATGTGAATATACTGTCATAGCATGGACATTATCTACTTTGCTGGCAAGGCTAGATGTTTGCACTGAGGGAAAACCACTTACATGGGTACTGATGAGAGGAGAGCCTCTTGCTTGAATAGACATTGAACCACTTGTTTTTTATGCTATGTTCATATGATGTTTTTTGCTTTTCTCCCTGTCAATAATATCTTGTTTAGTAGCACAAGCAGTGCTGAGCATTTAGAGCTGTGGTAGAAGAAAAAAATGTTTTTAATCAACTTTCATGAGGGCCAAAGTATGGTTGTTGCTGACGTTCCTCCTGGATAATGACATAATCCTGGACATTTCAAGAAAAATAGCAGTTTTAAGGCTTCCTTCAAGTCATACTGATCTCAAGTTCGATTCATTCACCAATCCATTCACTCTATTTGTGCTTAAGCTGCTGTGAACTATTAACTGTACTCTTTATAGTGCCCTTGCGTCAATAATAGTTATGGACATCTTGTCTATCCTCATGGGCGATTTGTTCACTTTAGCATGTTATATAAAAGAACAAAAGTAAACATTAACCACTCATGTCATTTATCTCTACTTACTTGTATGAATGTATGTATGGATTTGAGATTAATGTTCCTTTAAACAATTATGAAAAAAAAATCCTTGGCTGTATATCAGTCATGTACATTTTGTTTACAGCAAGATATGTTTACATGTTCATTATATTCGACATAGGTAGGAAGGTGGGAAGGTTTGACTATCAAAGCCAAGCTTCAAATTATTGCCACATGCTGAGTACCATTATCAAAAGGAAATTAGAAATGAGATGAAAATATTTTTTCAATCCCGGCAATGAGCATCATACAGTTTATTTAGTCCTCGATATGATCATGGTAAGATGTGAAACCACTTTCATTTCCTCTGCCGGAAACTGCTCCAAGTATTTCACTGTGTATGTCTGTAGAAACATGAAAGGCTGTTACTAGTTACTATCCACATGTATGGATATCAGTATGGGTGTATCTTGTCTCTCTAGTCAACCTGTTCAAAACCACCTGTATATATGTGCAACAACAGCCTTGTAAATGCCAACCATTTATGACTCTAAAGAATCCATTTCCTTCCGCTGAATCGGACAGAATAAATCTCTTCTCTGGATGTAGATCGCGTTTTTCGGACCCATTGAATGAGATTGATGTGCTCGTTTGAAAAGATACATGTTTTGCCTCACATCATGTGAATATTGATGATATGATGCTGGAAGAGAGTATGCCTTTGAGCTGCATACGTGGTCATGTGCATGTGGATATTTCTGACTCCATGAATGCCACATTAAAAACATACGTGCAGCTCAACCAATAAGAATGATAATCTCCATGAAGATTCCAACTTCCTAAACTATTGAGTGAGATTGATGAGCACATTTGAACAGACATATTTCAAAAGATCCATGTTTACATTGATGGCCTGAATGTAAAAATGAACATTTGTTAGTGCTGATGACATGCTCGCATGTATATGATTATTCCTTGAATCTACTGTACAAACACACATGCAACTCAAGTCAGTAAGAATTTATGTTTTATGTGAATGTTACATTTTCTGACACTATTGAGTTAGATTAATGAGTAAGTTTGATAACATAAACTCATAGACACTCTATGTTGATGTTGATGACCTGAAATCAGAAGGAACGTGTAATGAGCTACACACATACTTCAAATAATCCATTTTACATACCACACATGCAACTTAATCGATAAGAAGAATGTTTTATTTATGAATGTGACATTTTTGGGAAATATTGAGTTAGATTGATGTGAAAATTTGATGAGGTATAATTCATACACATCCCTTGATGATATCGATTGCCTGAAATAAGGAAAGAGCATCTATTTAAGCTGTGTACATGCTCACATCTGCGTGCTCACCTTACAGTGCATGAATGTATTGAGTAGTAAAGATTGGTGGCAAAGTTTGATCAGATACACTACACACATAGAAACTCCTTGATGATATTGATGGCCTGACATCAGAATAGAGAATGTCAATGAGCATACTCCAAATAATCCATTAACACTGTGCTTGAATGTCACATTTCCTGGAAATATTGAGTGCTCAAGATTGATGCACAGGTTTGATCAGAAATACACATACTTCATACATATTCCATATGCTATTGATGGTCTACGATTGACATGGCATGAGCAAGCGCATCTATTTGAGCGGTGTACTAGCTCGTGCAGGCGGGCGTGTGTACCTCTTGAGGCGATACACGGAAGGGGAAACGGTGGGGTAATGAAGTGAAGAGAACGAGTTGCTTTAAGAGAGAGCACTGACATTTAAGTGCGTCCACAACCTTGCGCAAGATATTGGGTGAGTCTCCACTGGGCACACACATGTATGCTGCAGTTAGAGCACCTCTCAAGGGGCTAAGACCCTGGCAGAGGTGCAAGGTGGGCTGTTCTCACTGCCCTATGAATACAGTCTTTACATGTGATTGTACACATGTGGTTGTGTGTTCAGCTTAGGATTGTGTCAAAGTTTGAACACGAAGTAATCATTGTATGCTGCACCATATGCTGCATTTATGTAAAGATGCGTACAAAGTGAATGGACAAGAAATCTAATGGACAATAAACAGCACAATAAACAAACTGATAAATCCAATTAGTGGATATCATAACCTGTTAACTCGTTGTGTTCTACAAGTTCTACAAGATCTACGGCCTATGTGTATAATGCATGGGTCATCTGGTTCTCATATTGAATGAATCATAAGTGCTCGAGATATGCAGTACACATAAAGGTCTGTTTGCATGGAAGTGATTTTGCCCCTGTTGCTTGCCTTTCTTTGGCAACCCCATCATGGAACATTGCAATATTGCTATGTACTATAGAAATCTCAACACTCTTGTCTGGTTGGTAACATTGGAATTAATTGGCAGTGCACCCTGTTTCAGTGTGAAAGACACGAGATATGAATGAGGCCTGTTCGTGGATGAGCGGTCATGACATTAAAGTGTGCTGGTGTGGACACCTCCTATATAAAGTGGTGGAGTAGGGCTAAAATCCTCAGATGTGATGGCAGTGTGGCATGACGTGTGAAAGTACCTTGAAATGATGGGATGGTTTCTTGGATGAACATTCATGACATGAACTCCCCCTTTGTTTGCGAGTGAGGACACCCCCTTTATGAGTGGGTGGAGTAGGGCAACATTGAGAGTTGTCCTAATCCAGCTAGTGTTGTTGATGTTGGAGGGGCATTGAGTGGGGCAGCCCTGGCTGGTTTCTAGGAAGAGACCTGGATGCGGGGAGAGGGATGCAGGGGGAGAGAGAGAGGAGCAGGCAGTGGAGTGTGAAGGATGCTACATGTGACCCCGCGCCACCGCTAACCCGCTTTCCCCACCGTTGCTTTCGTGGCTAGGGATTCCTATCACTCTCTACCTGTTCCTCTCTCATCCCCCCTGCCCCCTTCTCTCTCTCTCTCTCTCTCTCTCTCTCTCTCTCTCTCTCTCTCTCCTTCTCTCTCTCTCTATGTGTGTCTGTCTCTGTCCATCTATGTCAATCAGTGTCCGTCTCTTTTCATATCTCTCTATCTCTGACCGCTTCTCCCCTCCATTGCTTTCCATCACTCCTCCTCTCACCCCATTCCACATCCCTCTCTGTCTCTCTCAGCCCTTTATCTTCTCCTCTTTCTCCCCCTTCCTCCCTCCTTCTCCTTCTCTCTTTATAATACTCTCTTTCCCTTTACTATTTGCATATCCCAGACCTTTCTTCCCTCTTTTTGCTGTGTGAAGTGAGGCTCACGCTGTAGACTATAATCAAGCATCTCTATTTACCCAACCTCTGATGCTATTTTCTTGACATATGACGAACCTTGGACACAGCTCATTTGTTTTTATACATGAAAGCTTAGTATCTTCACTTTTCTGACATTTCACCAATCCCATTGAAATACGTTTTTGAAAATCCTCATTTCGAGGTACACTATATTTGGACAAAACTAACCTTTTTATAAAAATACAATTTTATCAATTCAAAATGGTTACTGAACTTTAGTGATTATTGAGCTTAAAGGAGCCCTGCTACCCACCAGAAAAGGGACAAATCTATCATGATTTAGTGCATCATGGTGAACTTACGATGAAATATAGATGTATGTGATCATTGTCTCGGAAGAATGCTTCAATTGGCCCCCTTTTGGCGACTTAACAAACAACCCTCCACTGTGTGATGGTTGTTTAACCATATGTAATGTGCACAATATTGGACAAATCACAACCAAGTCATACGCCTACTGTCCTCTTTAACCTATTGAGGGCATTGTTTGAATCATCCCAACACATGAGCCCAACACAATGGCTCCATTGTTTTCCCAAAGAATAGATCTCCCATCGCATTGTCCTTACCCATTATGCAGGCTAGTACCTACACTGCTCTGAGATACAGGGAAAGGATGAGTATGAGAGTGAAATGCTAGTCTCTCTGCAAGCACTTTCAACCTCTCCGAGCGTTACATGTATGGTCTCATCGCTGTGACTTGCAGTGCACTTACGGCCATTAAGGGAAGATGGGGAATGCGTGAAATATTGATTTCATATTTCATATTACGCCATACCCCTCTCTCTTATCCTGCACCTCATTTTAGGTGTAGCTTTATTTAGAACAGATACTGTATCTTGCCAAGGCATGGCCCAAGCTGTGCGGAGTAAGAGCACGGTGATAGATAGTAATTATTAATGAGGAATTGGACTGCTTTTCCAAATGACATTAAATTGACATTCTAGATGACAAATCTGTGTATTTTCATAAGTGTTAGTGCTCAAGTGTAGTTGTGGCCATTATAATGACTTACATGAGCATGATGTGTATACATAGTGCTATTTAAAGATGAGAGGTAGAAGGGGTGATGATTATGGGACTCATAATTATAGCAAAACATATAGTTTCACATGTTTTTTTTTACTTGAAGTTTTATTATTTTGAGATGATCCCTTCATGTGATCTTGATTTCAAACATGAATGCGGTCTTGGCAGAACGACTCACTGCAATCATTACCGGTCCAGCCATCTTCACCAAAACCATCCTTTACCTTTGATATTTCATGTACTCATTTGATCTTTGACATCAAGTTGATCGACCATAGAATTATTTGAATGTAGAATGTAGAGTATTTATTTCAAAGAGATGAACATAATCTCTGAAATGAATATGCATATTAGCAATCATTGTATCCATGGTCATGTACATGCCCGCATGTCACATGATCAGCCAGCAGCCATGTTGGCATATGATTGACCTCCTTAAGAAGGCACTCGAGCCCTTTAAGCTAAAATGCCTCGCATGCAGGGCTGCACCTGTTGTAAATACCATGTCTTAAAAACTGAGCGATATGTATGTGGTATGTGTGTACGTGTGTATGAGTGCGTGTGTGTGTGTGTGTACGTGTGTGTGTGCGTGTGTGTGTGACTTCTTTGTTCCATCCATTCTGGTCCCAAGTTTGTTTGATCTCCTGAAGATGTGAACTTACAATATGGGGCAGGAGGCAGGAACAATTATTGAGTAATTGAATGGATTTGTTTGTTTTGTGGCAGCAAGTTATGCAACCTTGTTGAGAGCAATGGCAAATGTCTACATTCATACCTGAATATTTCGAGAAAAGTGCTCTCTGTTCAATAGCATGCATTCTAGATTCTTCAAATGGATTATATGTGGAAGAAATCTGTGTTACAAGAGCACTTTTTCAATTTTCAAATGGGTTTTATTTCATAATCATGAAATATAAGCATTCACTGCACATATAAATCTTGTGTAAATTTTTAAATTATGAAAATAAATGGTTGATTTTTATGAACATAAATGATACATGTTGCTGTACTGTTGAGGTGTCATTGTATAATGATGGTGAGTTTTGATTTAATGGTTGTGGATTAAAAACGACAGTAGCACCTGTGCTCTTCTGCAAGATACTTAATCCACAGTGCTGCTATCCAACCATAAATATGGTTGGATAGCAGCAATGAGAATGGCACTATGGAGTGATGATCAGAGCTCTGAATGTACATGTCACATTCCTCACAATGCAATATGTAGACTGCAATCTATCAGTCATATGTTAGATGTACAGCATCATCATGGAATCATTGAATCACCACTCATTGCAATGTTAAGAAAATGCAGATATCTTGCTTATTTCTGAACTATTTACCTTATTGTTGAATTGCATGTGCAATGCAAAACATTTGACACCATCATACACTACAGCTCAAAGGAATTGGCATGGGTAAAGGGAAAGGGAAGAAAGGGAAGGAGCCGCAGCTTTAGACTGCTGTATATTTTGTCCAGTTAAGCATGAAACATGATGCTTTTTAGGCTAATGCATCATGTTTCATGCTGAACAGGACAAAATATACAGCGGTCTAAAACTGCGGCTCCTTCCCTTTCTAATCTTTCCCTGTACCTGTGTCAATTCCTTTGAGCTGTAGTGTACATGCAGATTGAAAATTACAAGTTTCGTTGTTTCAGTGCCTAGTTTATCCAGTCATACACACTTCTAACCAGACTGATCAAAATAGTTAAATGAATTATGTTTATATGTCTACATTACGCTCCATGTGCGGAACATGCATGTATACATTATACTTGTATGGGAATTGTTTTTTACTCACTTTTTTTGACAGTAATGTCTGCAATCAGGAGCTTTTAACAGTAATGTGTACCAGACGAGCATGCTCATCATTCAAACTACTAGCACATCATAGTGCTGTCTTCTTATCTGCGCATAGTCTCTCAATTTCGCCCACTTTTAGCTAAAGTACCCTGCAGGCAAACTAAGATGCAAAAATGCACCCTCTTTTCCTTGAAAAAAGGGTACTTAAGCTGTGTGGAGTGTACAATCAACAGTTAGTACTCAGTACGGATGATGGTGATCAGTCAGGTATTTAGAGCCTCATCTCAGAGATATTTTATTCATTGTTAGAGCGCCCGTGGGGGTAGATATTACTTGGCAGTGGACGGAGGGTGCTTATGATGGGGGTGGGGCGGGGGAGGGGAGAGAGGGGATTGGGATAAGCAGGGCTTAGCATGCAGAAAGACTTTGACTTGTGAGGGACTTAATCTCAATCTATCTGATCCCCTCTTTAGTGTAGAGAGAGCGAGGGGGAGGATGGAAAGAGGTGGAAAGAAGAACAGGGAAAAGGAGATTGAGAGGGAGAAGGAATGAGAAACAGGAGATGGAAAATATGACAAGTTTATATGGGAGGTGAAAGGAGGAGGGGAAGAGAAGAGGGAGACAAAGGAAAGTCTCCCTTGTAAGGATTGTACTCACTTGTGTCATATGCATTTTGTTTACCTGTTGCTGACATGTGATTTTGCATTGCTGTGGTTAAGTGTATTAATCCATGTGTTTTTGTTTACACCCAGATTTACAAGATATCAGGAATGACAGTGACATTGGTGAGATGTAGTTCAGAGTGCTTAGCAACACCTTAGATACACCAGTCCACTCTCTTTCTCTTTATAGCACATTTATGTTGATTTTTTGACAGAAAATCTGTGAAATTGATGAGCAGTGCATGGGAAGCGCTAATAAATATATGAATGTGCTTTAGGGATGATCAACCGGTCAGTTCGGCCCCTGCTCACCCTACAGCACCCCACTGCCCTTCTTACTCTCTCATTTTGCTTTTTAGTTCTAGCTCTATTTTTGCTCAAAAGTTTTTCTTGCTCTTTCCAAATCTCTGTTTCTCGCAACTCTAAATGCTCACCCTTGTCTTATCATCATCGCAGTGTCGCACACAAACACTCACACACATAATAATTGCATGTAAGCTATCTTTTTATCCCTCCATCCGTCAATCCAATGCCCCACCCCTCCAGGCTTTTCCCCCCATTTCTCCACCACTCACTCTCCATCCCTCCACCCCTCACCCTCCCCCCTTCCTCCATTCTCCATCCCCCATCTCCCATCTTCCACCCTCTACCATCTTCCTAACATCATTCCCCCACCACCCCCCCCCCCCCACCACCATCCCCTATTCCCGACTTTCCATATGCCACTCCAACCATCCCTCCCTCACCCCCACCCCCCTTTCATTCCTCTCCGGATGGACATCCCCCCCCCCCCCCTTCCCCTCCCCCCCAACCCACCTCCCGCCTCCTGCATACCAATGCTTCCCTAGATTCCAGTGGAGGAGGCCCACCAATGTTATGATTGCCCATCCAATTAAACCCAGCCCCGGCCAGCCATTCACGCCGGCTTGTAACGCACTCCCGAGCATTTTTCCTGCGTAATAAACGGCGACGGGGGGATGGCCCGGGTCCGTGCTCCGCATTGGCGTGGGTTGAATCACCGGTAATTCGCCTAGTGGGATCCTGCGCTGCCAATTTATTGCGCCAATGTCTGGCAGGGATTTTGGGGCGGCTTGCATATCGCATGTCATTCATGTGTGCCGTACCGATCGCACACACAAACACACACACACCCTGACACACATGGCGATGTATGTACATGTATGTGCGGGAGGAAGAGGAGGAGCAGGGTTAGAGATGTGGTTTAGCTCCGGTATCCTCACCATTTGGGTGTCAATGGTGCAATGATTGTGGTGATCATGTTTGTCGCATGTTCGCGCTTTGGTCCAAACGACATGCCCCACGCTTCCAGCTTGAATGAAACGTGATGTCGGGGGGAAAGTGTGATTCTAGTATGTGGGCCACACTCTTGGTCCCCTACTATCTATCAATCTTTAATACTACATGCACAAAGTATTCAATATTGCACACTCTTTATAGCAGCAATGTTTACAATGCAAAACTATGTTCACACCATACTCCAAATACTTTGTGTTGTTTAGATCAGATTTTTAATGTTTTTCTATTTATCCTTAAATTTCATTTTACAGACATGTGGGGCAAATCTTTGCTATTTAGAATGCAATATTAATATTTATAATATCAATTTTACTTTTTGTACTTCTTGAGTCACCATATGTTTCTCAATAACTTGGGTTAGAATTGTTATTGATTACTAGTTTAGAGGAAGGGTAAATTACATTTAATATAAATTGCTTGTATACCAATTTTTGTCCTCTTTATTTGATCATTGGGCTACACTCTGCATGAACTAAGTTCATATCTGAGTCGGACAGCTGTTGAGTTTGTAATTCACATATTGGACACTACGACCAGAGAACGATGGACTCAGATTATCCCAGAGGGTGCAGTCTTGTCTGGGGCCAGGGAAAGGGGGGAGGGGGAGAGGTGGGGGAGGGGGGAGGATGGGGGGGGGGGGAGGGGGGGGGAGGAGTGTGTGAAGTAATAGTCAGCACAGCACTGCAGTTTGATCCTTAGAACTTCAAATACCTGAACACACTTTGATATGAAATGGCTAATTATTTGTTCAGTACTAGATACAGCTGATACATAAGCTGGCGCACATTTGCTTGTATTTTATGTGTACTGCTTTCTGTATAGTTTGGAGAATCATTAACTCCTATGCAAATTGCAAACTCGTTCTTGTGAGATATAACGCTTCATTGAATTGGATGATGGATCTGTAAAGCAGCTTTCTGTTTATGTGTTGTTTGGAGAATTATTAACACCTATATAAATTGTGAACTTGTCTTAAGCAAGATCTACATGTAGCAGTAGTTGGAAAAGTGTAGCTGCCTCTCTCTCTCTCTCCTGCTCTCTCCTCTCGTGTCCCCTTTCCACTCTCCTCTCAGTTCCTCTTCTTCTTTCTCTCCCCCTCCACACCTCCTCTTTCTCTCCCTCTTTCCCCTCACTTTATCTCTCTCCGTAGTTTGGAGAATAATTAATTTTGATGTAAATCGTTAACCAGTTCCTCACATACTTACATACTTATGTGCTTTTCACGCTTGGTTTTGTAATAAACCATATCAGTGTGTAGTATACATGCACATGTTTGAGTGAAATCTGCTTTAGTGACCATCTGTATAGAAAGACCGCTATATTGCTTCCCTTGCCCAATAATTCTTATTGAAACATGTATTAAAGTTACCGTTTAATAAAGGCCACCTGCTTTTATGGACCCTACATGTACACTACAGCTCAAAGGAATTGGCATAGGGAAAGGGAAAGGGAAGAAGCCGCAGTTTTAAATCGTGGTCCAGTTCAGCATGAAACACGATGCTTTAGCCTAAAAAGCATCATGTTTCATGCTGAATTGGACAAAATATACCACGGTTTAAAACTGCAGCTCCTTCCCTTTCTTCCATTTCCCTTTCCCTATGCCAAATCCTTTGAGCTGTAGTGTAGTTATTGTCTCCCTTGAGTGGCCTTTGTGTATAAATACTTGTTTCATAGTCCTATGTTGGAGGAATTAATGTCACTGTCTAGTATTTTGGCTTGCCAATTAGAAAGAATCGCATAGATGATCTGTAAATTGAATTATACAATAATAATTGTCTGGTAATTCTTATCATTAGTCATAAGAAAAATTATGATGAATTAAAGTGGTGATAATGAGATGGGATATTTAAGGTATTCATATGTCTGTGATTGACAAGTTTCTTATTATAAGGAACGGTATCTTCCTTCTATAGATGTATATCAGACACAACCTGTCAGTTTTATAATCTGGCAATTTGTAAAGCATGATAAGAATAAGATACATTTAACACAAATGCTGCATGAACTGTGTATGCTTTGTAGGAAGAAATGTAGTGTGTGCATACCTTCAGTCACAGCAGGAGTAGTTAGTCAACAAAGAACAGAGCTAGGTTCAGGATCAGCCAGTGTATATGTCACCAAGGTGTCAAATAATTCAATCTGTTGCCAAAAAATCCTGTGCATAATTGATGGAAAGAAAGCGTAATAATGAGAGGCAGGCACGCTGGAACCCTGAGAAGTGTTGGTCACGGTGGCAGATGCGGCACGTGGGAGTTCTAGCGTTTCAGCAGCGGTCAGCCTGGCCCGCAGATTCCAGTCGGGGGCTGGATCGTTGTCGCCGCAGTCGGCAGCTCCGAAAAGCCGGGGCATTTGCGTCACGGAGCCGCCATTCATCATAATCATGCCCGAGCCCTCGTTGTGGACAGATCGCGATTTGCATGTTGCTGTGGCTCGGCGTTCCTCGTATACCTCATCGAGAAGGCTCGATGAGATATCAGGATTGCAACCGTAGTATGAATGTGTTTCTTCTAGTGGGCTGGGAATCGAGAAACAGAAACCATTAGGTATATTACATTATTTTTTTGATTATTATTTTTCATTTATTATTCATCATGGTATTCATAATGCCCGTTTGCTACCCTTTGTAGGCTAAACAATCTTCTGGGGTGAACCACAAGGGTTTTCACCCTGCTCTTAATGAAGAAGTGAAGTGGGGTTTAAAACGTGCACAGAGTGTGCATCTTCTGTACACGGGTCCTCATTTAACGTCCTATCCAAAATTGCAGAGTGCTTTTCCCAGAAATGGGGGAGGCGCGAAAACACACAACGCTGGTTTCCTTGCAAGGACTTGAGTTGGACTCGAACCAATCGCCTTGCCATTGAGAGGTGAACTTTCTACCAATTGAGCCAAGCTGCTCTCCCTAATAGATATATTGCAAAGGGTGTAGTCTGATGTAGTACCAGTAAAGTTAATCTAAACGGGTACACATGATGATAAGAATACAGCAAGGTATTCATTTTATTTCCACATTTCAAATAAACAAACAATAGACATAGTGAGGGCAAATATTTCAAATAACATAAATAACAAATTCATTCAACTAAATTATTTTCGAAGAGAATGTGGAGGGGCCAATCTTAGAAGCTGGGCTTGTAAATTAAAAGGCCCCAGAGATGGCTTGGCAACACTACAATATGAAAAATTAATATATGAATTTTTAATACATAAACTTATAAATTGTATTAAAAACATTTGTAGCATGACATAATCATAATTTTCCATATACAAACATTATCAATCAAGCATAACGTTATATATATATAAATAAAAAACAAATACAAGAAAGAAAAAGCACACCACAAGAAAACATAATGCGCGAGAATAGGGAAAGGGATAGAATAGAAGAACATAAATATTTTTGAGAGATAAAATTGTATATGTAAGTAGCTATAGAGCCTGCAATGTATAAAATCTTTCAGGTTATTGTGCAATATCTAAATTCATCGTCTACATATAGGACCATAATATGATATGCTGTTTCACTAAATTTTGATGTGCTTATCAGCTGTATATAATATAATCAATCTAGATTTATGCAAAAACCTTAGTACAACATACTATTGAGACTGCAATAATGCTCCATTTCTGTTGCATTACCTTTGAAAAATTCTGATAAATGTTTAATTGTATGAGTCCAAGTTACTGTACAGGTGTACAGTGTATGTCTAAATTTTTATTGAAATATATTTTGGAACCTGCCCCAGACTTCTTTGGTAAATTACTAAAATCTTGTGACCACATGATGTTTGAATAATTGTAACTAGTCTGTAAATAAGTCTAAGCCAGCTTCTCTATGGCCATGCATTGGAACAATCTCTCTTGTGCACTGTGTTTCATTGCATGCCACTCTTCAAGAAAAAAAAACAAAAACTTCTCTTTATGATGTATGGATCTAGATTGTCAAATACCAACAACAGTCTATACATATTCACAATAGCACACACTACTCCCCCATGATCCAAAGTATCATTTACTTTGTCTTTTTCCTCTTGATCACATTTCAGAGATAGAGTTGTTATATTGTTTATGAAGTAAGCTGGGGACTTGGAGGGATTTTCCCTATACAATGTGGATTGTGTAAAAATCTGCTTTTTCATTCTTGGCATTCATCATGTTATCTATGCATTTCCTACAAAAATATTGTGCATTGGATTGAATTGAGCTGTAAACATGTAATGTGCATGTGGTATCAAAGGAAATATGTATTTTATGCTTTGGCAAGCAATGTCTGTATTCACGCTGAAAGAGGGTGTAACCCGTCTGCATATATGCAGGCCAGAAATATGAAATGGTTGAAATATATTGGCATGTAGCAAATTAGATTTTTGTCTAGCACAGAAAGAGTTAAGGCTACAATTTTCTAAATAGAAGAGAAGTGCTTTGTAAACCAAGCAGGCATAGATAGAGAAAGAGAGAGAGAGAGAATAAAGTTAGAGCTACATAGGAGGAGACTTAATGGAGTAAAGTATATGAATGTGATGATTTTTTTGTTCATGTTAGCAATAGAATATGTTCACAATTTTCACATTCATAATAATGCTTGTTAAAACGAAGAACTCAATTGTTATAACCTAACAATAGCATTTTACTTCATCCTTTTCTTTTCTTTGCAAACCTTTGAAAACCTCCTTTAAACCTTTTGACTGCTTCAGTTGACAGATAAGATTATGCATGTAATAATGCTTTTGAATTTAGAATGAAGCATGAATAATGAGCATAGAGTGTAGGAATGGTGTCATGGGATGCTCTGTTGCACTGTGAGTGCATTTCATATTTCATAGGGTACATTATATTCCACAAAGAGTTGATCACGTGATAAAGCACAGTTTTGCTCATCTGATCACTTGAGAAGAAAAGTTTGTTACACTCTAGCTGATAGTACTTTTTGGTTTCGCTGATCTCTTCACTCCTCATAGTCCTAACTCGTGATCAATATTTTGAGTACGCGCGAAATAAAAGTGTGTTACACTCGGACTATCAATTGACTTACAATAGCTAGTAACTAACGCGCGTCCAAACGCATGTTCCCCATGGCAGCGGATCGGGGTTAGGTAGAGAAGTAAACATTACTTTTGTAAATTTGTAAAATTGTCATTTCTGGTACAGATAGTTGGTTTCAAATGTGGAATATAAAGCAAATAATCAACTTTTGGTTTCAGGCAATGAAACCAACTATCACTTCCTCGGCGATCTGAATGTATACGCTATATATCTTTCCTCAGCTGCGCTTCGGAAAGATAGCTACATCCAGATCGCCTCGGAAGTGATAGTTCGTCACATCACCCTCACCAACGTTGATTATTTGCTTAATATCAGAGGAGAGCTCTAATGTGCTTTAAATCTAATCAATGCCAAGTGAAGTGTGGTGCTCTTCGTGCCTGAACATTTTGCCTAACCTTTCAAATGAACTATTCATATTTTGTGGGATTTATATTATCACGCTTGACTATCCAAGCTTGCTGCGTGTACATGCTCAATACATTGATGTAATGGTTATTCATAGGATAGAGAGGGTTTTTTATGTCTGTTCATGCTTTGGTGGAGCGTGGGCTGAGGAATAGTTCACTCCAGTGGTGATCTCACCTGGTATAACCACCATGCACATACTGCTTTACAAAATGATGTACATGTATGTAAACATGTATCATGCACTATGTTTTGTTTTTTTGAGGAACATTAGTGTTTAAATGCCTTATAGTACAGTGTATGAGTGAACTATCGACATGATCTGTGCTAATAAGGATTTTTTGAAACCCCAAGCAAATCCAATCGTGGTATGGGCCCTAAACACTCTTCTTTCCCAAGCCAGGAAAAGGCAATTGACTTTTCATACTTTTCATGCACGTATGGTACTGAGAGGGTTAAAAGAGAATGGAACTCTAAAAATTAATTGTGTCAAGGAAAAGCAGACAAATCAGAAAACCAGACTGGTGAAGATTAAGAAAAATTAGACATGTTATAAGGAAGTGGGGAATTTGTAAAAATGATAATTATGAGCCTTGATCTTCATGGGCAACTAGATTGGTCCAAATTGGTGCACTGTATAGAATGATCATTTTTCATGTATACTACATGTATATGTAAACAAGATTTAGGCAAAGTACCATATGCCTACCACTAGTTGTTCCTGTTGCTTGATGTCCGAGGACATAACAGCGCACATCATGGCTCTCGGCTTGGCTGTAATGTGTTGATGCAATATATGAATGGAGCCTATGGCTGCTACGCAATGGGGTGTTTCAAACGTAAATACAGATAGTTTTCCACTTTGCATGGAAAGGTTTTTGAGGCTATAGCTGAGATTTCACACAAGTATTATTTAGAGTACACTGCTAATTCACTGCTTATCCATGCCAAGTTTCATGCCTCCTGTTAAAGGGTTACTCCACGCATAGTTCCTCTTTAAACACAGGGTGTCCCATTTGCAAAAGTCATGAAACTCGACAGGAATCAGCAGTATATACTAATGATAATGTGTATGAAATCTCAGTCATAGTTTTAGAAACCTTCTCAGGAAAAGTGCGCCGGGGAGCAGGCATCGATCACACTGAACTCATGCACTGTGAAGCAGACCGTAGTGTTGAGCAGTCTACTATCTCTTAGACAATGAGAACCTGCTCGTAATTTAGTGACCACTATAATTCCGCTTTTATTCAGTTCCCCTTTTTTTTATTATTGGAAGGGATGATCTTATACGGTATTTTCTTCCATTACCACGGTTTTACAAAAAAGTAAATGTTTAACTCTAAAATGGCTAGCCTGTCTTTAATCATGGGGCATTGGCCGACAATGTGGCCATTACCCGTCTCCTCTTTGCTTTATCCTTGTGTACATCTCCCCACAAGCCCCTTGCCATCCTGAGCTGGAGAGAGAGAGAGAGATAGAGCGAGGAGCGTGGGTTGTTGTCTCGTGGCCGTTGGTTTCTGGCAGCTGACATCGGTGGCGACGGCAGGCCGTTGACGCTCAAATTAAGAGGGCAGCTTTACCAAGATTTGAACGTGGGTTTGTAGGAGAGGACATCCTAGTATGATGGCCGGGCTCGGGTTACACCCTTCAAGGCCAGACTCATTCCCCTCAGTCTCTTTCCTTCATAACTCTGAGGGCGCTGGTGTGACGTCAGCATTGTAGTAACGTGTCATACAGCTTTTCTTCATTATTCTGACAGAGATGTTGTTACGTCAGCATTGTAGTAGCATGTCATGTGGCTTTTTTTTTATAATTCTGACAGAGAAGTTGTGACAACTGTATGTCAGCATAGTAGTAATGCAGTATTCATGTATCTTCTATTCATAACTGTAACAGAGATGTTGTCACGTGAATGTTCTTGTAACTAGTAGCATGTCTTCATGACTCTGTTATACACTAGGTGGTGTTACGTCCCCATACTAGTAACCTATCTTGTATCTTATCTTCATAACTCTGACTGAGATGTCAACTTTACGCCAGCATTCTTCTGTAGTAGCTTGTCATGAAGCTTTTCTTCATATCTCTAACACAGAGATAAATGATAAAGTAGTGTTCTAGTATTTGTCATGTCTCTTCTCTTCAAACCTGTTCATAGGTGTTATTACGTCAGCATTCTAATAATTTGTCACAGGGCTTTTTTTCTCATAATCTCACAGGGATGTCGTTACAACTGTACATCGGCATACTAGTAGTACCTAGCTAATGTTTTTACTCTTCGTAACTCTGACAGATGACATTATATATCAACTTTCCGGTAACTTGCCAGTATCTGTTCTATTTATAACTCTGACAATGACATTATTCCATCAACATTCCAGTAATATAACATCATCATGAAGCTTTTCTTCATAACTCTCTTATAGTTGTTGTTAGGTCACTGTTCAGGGAACTTATCATGTAGGTGTGGTCACATCAACAAGTATTCCAGTAACTTGCCATGTGCATGTAGCAGTTGCAATTTGGCACACAGATCTTCCTCTGCTTATCCCCCATAGCAAACACACGCAACATATTGACATGATGTATAAATGTTCATGTGCAAAGGCCACACAACGTGGATTTAATCATCATTGATATCCCCATATACAGTTTACTACCCATGATCACGTCATGAAATGTGTCACAAACTTGATGGATGGGTTATTGATTGGGTCTAGTATTATATTGGTATACACATTCGTTATTATATCACACAAACATGTATGCATGTAAATTAGAATCAAAAGGAAAAATCAATAGATTTCGACTGATTGACAGGTTTTATCTGTTCTGGCTAATACGCTGAATCATGCATAATTGTTTAAAATTCATTAAAAGTTATACATAACAGATGAAAAGTTAAGTTTAAAAAAAATCATATGAACGTTTTCACATCCTTAACATAACTGAAGAAACGTAATTATCATTATGGCATAATAATAGAGAATTTTTTCGATTTGTACTTATATCATTACTCTTTATAGAGCCAAAGCTAATTGTATACCTGCTTTCAACTCAAGTAAAGTAAGAATAGCGTCGAAATATAGTAGTCAAAAAAAGAGTTACAAATTAAACAATCAGTACAAAGGTAAATGGACTTACAGTATTCAAATATTTAGGTTGCACTTTAAAGCATGTACACTGAACTGTAGAATCTATATTGTTGCTCTTCTTTGAAATATCACTAATACAATTTTTCAATCTATACACATATATGTATATGTGTATTAAAATACAAGTATACGTAGTTTGATATCGGGTCAAGGGCATGATCAAAGAAATTTTAAGTTATGACCTTAAAGAAATATATGATAACAACTGGCAAATAAAAATATGTATTTTTATTAATTCATTTTTATATCACAGCAATAATATTTGTCACTTGTTTATCATTATGAACACAGTAAGAAGGTTAATAATATTTTTTATATCATGGTATGCATGCATTTATATAAGCCATTACGATGCAGCGTGTAATTTAGTACACAAATAGCAGCCAGTCCCCTGCTGGTACACACACAACCCACAGTGAGTGCGTATCAGCGCACAGTTGCAGATGGCCCGTGATGAAATGAAAGTAAATCTAGCGTCCTTGGACAGTCCGCGAACGCTGCAGATGTGCCTGGTGTGAGCGCTATCTAGCAGAGGATGCAAGTAAATGACTTTGTCATTGGAGAGGTGATGCAGGCTCTTTCAGCTTGTTTCCTGAGAGAGTTTTTTCGTCTCTTGTCCTTTTTGTACTGCCTCTTTCTTTCTTACTTTCTTGCCAGAGGTTAGCGGGCTATATATATTTTGAGAGTGGAGGTTACATTCCTGGTTTTGGGGGAAGGCGTGCGCAGCGGGGCGCAAGCTGGCAGATGAAAGTACCGTAGGAGCTTTCGGCCATTTGGAGCTGGCAAAGGTTAACCTCACAGGAATACTACATATGAATATCAGACGGTTTTAAACCCTGTATGTGGAATGCAAAATAATTCTCTATGAATTTGTATGCATCACCAGTATAAATATACACTCACAGCATATAAAGAGTTAATCTCCTGTGTGGTACACAAATTGCTACTCTATGGAAATGTTATGAATTACTTGTGTACCAATGGCAGGTAAAAAGTTAACCCTTCCTTTGCCAGATGAAATGTAGCTTTTTGGGTTTTCTTCATAGATATACACAACAGCTCAAAGGAATTGGCATAGGGAAAGGGAAAGAGAAGAAAGGGAAGTACCACAGTATATTTTGTCCAGTTCAGAATGAAACACAATGCTTTAGCCTAAAAAGCATCATGTTTCATGCTGAACTAGACAAAAATATAGCGCGGTTTAAAACTGCTGGTCCTTCCTTTCTTCCCTTTCACGTTCCCTATGCCAATTCCTTTGAGCTGTAGTGTAGCTACAATGTATGAACTATGCAATGTGTTAACCAGGATGTTTGGATTTTGAAGAGGATAGGTTTAATGATATGACATAACTAGACAAATGAACCATCAACAGAGGAACAAGATATCTAATCAATTTTGGTTGCATGACCAAAAACCTCAAAAGATTTGTTATCTCTCTCTCAAGTTATAAAGATCAACAAATTGTATGAGCTTATTTCAGAACAGATAATGTTACATTACTGATTCAAGCCCTTTTTGTAGCGTTTCAAAAATATATATTTTATATATAAAAAACACTTATTTCTTTTTTATATCTGATCAGCAAAATGGAAAAAAGGAGCAGATCTCATAAAATAGTCTAAGTTAGCGAGTAAGCACTGGTCATTAACATCAGATAATCCCACATTGACAATAATAGTTGATACCACACGACATGAATCTGTACTGTAGGGTGTATTATGGTAAAATAGTAGATGAGATAAGTAGGAGCATGTGAGTGATATCTATTGTACAAGTCAGCTTCCATTAAATTGCATTTTGAGTGGCTCAAGCCTCGTTATCATCGCGATAAAGCCATGTGTAATGTCTGAGCGTCCTTGAAGTTGTGACTGCAAATGGATTGTGGAATAATGGCTTAGGGGTACTTAGCCAGGGTCCCACAATCCATAGCTGTGACGGCACTCATTTATGCTCTCTTCCGCAAATCATCGCCACTCTAAATTGGTTGAAAGCCATCAATTTATATTCTATATTTACATCATCAAATTAAAACGCAAAGATTGATTGCCTTAAAGGCAATGTCCTGTTTACATAAGTGTTTAATGACATGGTTGGATCAGATATGTGTGTGTGTTTGTGTGTGTGTGTGTGTGTAGATATATATACATACATGTAGAATGTTTGAGTTTGTGTGTGTAAGTATATGTTTGCATGTATATACAGTATTTTTGTGTATTGAGAGACTGAACAATTGAAAAGGGAAGAAGGGGAGCGAAAGAAAGAAAGAGAGAGAGAGAGAGGAGAAGAGTGGGTGAGTAAGCGAGAGAGAGAGAGAAGAAGAAGAAAAAGAATAGAAGATCAAACTAGTGAAGAAGAACATCATAAAATGAGCTACAAAAAGTAGATAATAGAGAGAAAGGGAAAACATAAGATTGATAAAAACAGAGGGGGAGAGAGATGAGAATAAAAAATGGAATAGAAGATTGCGAGCTGTCCTTTCATAGAGTGAGGAAAAAGTGAGAGTGAGGGAGAAAAAAGCAATGAAAGAGCGAGGGAGAGAAATAAATGGAGAAGGTAATAAAGAGAAAAAAAGTTGGGTAGAAAGAGGGAGAGAGAGAAAAAAAGAGAAGATGGAGAAGAGGAAACTAGAGAAGAGGAAGAGAGGAAGCCATCGATCATGCAGTAAGCAGACAATGTGGCCATGATCAACATAGGGAGCACAAGGAGCGCAGCTGTTGCATAAGAGTAAAAGCCCATCATCACCACTAGAAGCTGCTGCACAAGGCTGGGAGAACTAGGCAACATTAAAGGGAAACTTCACCCTCAAGTTAAGTTGCTTTCTATAAAAACATAAGAGTAAAAGCCCATCATCACCACTAGAAGCTGCTGCACAAGGCTGGGAGAACTAGGCAACATTAAAGGGAAACTTCACACTCAAGTTAAGTTGCTTTCTATAAAAACATAAGAGTAAAAGCCCATCATCACCACTAGAAGCTGCTGCACAAGGCTGGGAGAACTAGGCAACATTAAAGGGAAACTTCACCCTCAAGTTAAGTTGCTTTCTATAAAAACATAAGAGTAAAAGCCCATCATCACCACTAGAAGCTGCTGCACAAGGCTGGGAGAACTAGGCAACATTAAAGGGAAACTTCACCCTCAAGTTAAGTTGCTTTCTATAAAAACATAAGAGTAAAAGCCCATCATCACCACTAAAAGCTGCTGCACAAGGCTGGGAGAACTAGGCAACATTAAAGGGAAACTTCACCCTCAAGTTAAGTTGCTTTTTATAAAAACATAAGAGTAAAAGCCCATCATCACCACTAAAAGCTGCTGCACAAGGCTGGGAGAACTAGGCAACATTAAAGGGAAAGTCCACCCTCAAGTTAAGTTGCTTTCAATAAAAACAAAAATGTAAAAGAAACATATAGGTTTGACATGATCTGCTAGAGGATAAAAAAGTTATGATATTTGTGTTTAACTTTTATATTGTGACATCACATGCAAGATGTTCTCCCATATGTTGTGTACTACTTTCCCCATGAATTCCCCCATTTCTGTTTTTTTGATGAAGGAATAAATCTTTTTCACACAGATATATGTGTAAAAACACATGCTTAATGATATATCAAATACACAGGTGATTCTTTTAGAGAAAACAACATTTTTTAAAAGAAATTGTACACATATGGGAGAATATCTTACATGTGATGTCACAAAATAAAAACTTAAAGAAAATCATAACTTTCTTATCCTGTGATGGATAATATCAGGATGGACACTCCCTTTAAAGGGAAAGTGTCACTTTCTGCTGACCCTGAAATATCTTTTACTAATATTTGTTTCAAATGTGAGCTTGATCGAGGACCAAGTGTGTAGCCTAAGTTAAAACATTTTGAAGTGGCTTCAAAATATGCATGACTTTGGTCATGTTGCCTAAAGCTCGCTCTCAACAATTACCAATAGTTATAAGTGCTATGAGAAAAAGAATTTGACCGTCAGGGTTGCATGGTAGTTACAATTTAGTCTCATGATAGTTGTAAAGGTGTGAAATATGACATTTTGTGAATGTCATTTGTTGTACATTTGTGGCTTTGTTTGACATCACTGCGCAATGATTTATCATTGTTGCTAGTAAACACAATGTCTACAATAGAAAGCTTATTTGTTAAAGGAAGAAAATAAGTCCTGTGTCTTTATATCTGGTATTGTTTAATTATAGTCTGATGTCATGCCAGGGTGTTATGTAATACACTACATATTTCTACAAACAGATAAGTTTTAAAGGATGTGCTATACTTGGATGCAAATATAATTAATGATACAGTAATTGTACAATTTCATACTCTCTATCAAGTAATTGCACTCTTACTATGGTGATAGCCTCAAACGTGATGATAATGTGTTTTTGTTACTATAATGAAGGCAAGGCCAGGCTCTATTAATGAGGAAGTGAACTATTTTGATCACTTGAGTCATTTAATTTGGCACAGTGTGTAGGATGAACTGACACTCGAGTGTCAACTCTTGGACCTAAATACGTAATGATTCTATTTGTTTTCAGGGTTTTTTTCCCAATCATCTCCAAAGAGGAAATGCATAACTACGGTGGAGAGCTATATCTCAAGTTCACACTTACATGTAGCTTGATATCCAGCTTTCTAGAAATAAGAGAATGACATCAAATCTAATTGAAGCATCTGTCTGTTTAAAGGAAAGAGGTTGAAAGGTATCAAGTGATTATAATTCAGAGGGGAAAATGAGCTTTGAGTCCTGTAGAAATAACTGGAGTTAATGGAAGAGGAATCTGACCTGATATCATCAATAATTGCAGGAATGGAAGGTAAAGAGGGAGTGAGGTTCCATAAACGTGTGCATAATTTCTGGGAAAATGCAATTACTAGAAGTGAAGAGAGGGGATATGCTTGTAATGAAATAGAAATGTTATGTCTGTTGCGTTAGTAAAGGGAACAGACTCTGTAAACTATTAATAGCTAAGTGCGATTTCATTGTAATCACCACTCGTGACGAAGTAATGGGAGGAGGAGGGGCGCATGTGTTACCCTGGTCTGGATCAGAGGAGGGTAGCCTTACCTCCTTATGGCCTACCGGACTGATAATCTCCGCTCTCCAGGGGCGTGAAACTTCGCCCCTCGGCTTCCTCCCCTTTCACTTGCCGTGGAACGTTGCCCTTAAATCCTGATGACTAGCGTGCGGTTTCACTGTGTGTGCACAATCGAGGGAGAATACTATGTTTGATTAATTGAAAAATGTTGTCTTCATTCCCAAATATGAGACCGGCATGGTGGGTTTGTAAGCTGGTAACTCTCCTGCTGCAGATATATGATTCAAATATGATGACAAAGAAATGAAACTCATATCCATTACCTGATTGAATCAAATATGCAACAACAAGAAATTTTCCCTTAGTGTTATAATGTACTGCACATGTAAATGCATACACAGTCATATAAACACCCATCTACAGCCCCACATATGCGAACTAGCACACTTGTGTCATACATGAAATGATAAATATGAATGATACCCGTGGTACGCATTGATTGATGCATGATTTATGAATGTGAAATGGCGCTTCCAGAATCGTTCAAATTTGGAAATTATAGCAGCATCGGAGCGTGTATTGCATATTAAACCATTAAGTGAGCTAAGCGATGTATATGAGGCTTCAATGGTCATTCAGAAAATAAGCTGTACCGGCATGCATGCAACATCGGTTCATTTTTTGTATCATGATTTTATGAAGCAGTGTATGAGTTTTTAAAAATGATTGTGCTCCTTTGATACATGTAGCAAAAGGAGCTTATTGCATACGGCATTATGTCTGGAGTAGAAAGCAGGATCTTGTTCATTGCAAAGTATTTGGGTTGCCAAATGTAGTTCGTAGATGTAATTTGTCTCTCTGCTTTAGGTGTGTGCAAGTAACATGATAAGAATATGTGGTGTTGCAATTTGTTTGCTTCATGGCCTTGCGATAGTGACTTAATGTCCTGTATTTTTGAAGGAGGGAAAAAGCGTATTCATAGAAAGGTATTGGTAAAAGATGGCATCTATTTGTAACTTAAGGAGAGACTTTCAGATGCAACATGTCGCTTCGACCTAACTGGTATAGATAGTACCCTGGTGAAAGGGATTATAATTTTGCGTTACCATGGAAATTTGCTCTGTGAATGGTCAATACCATGCATTCACTCCATTTTAAGCTTGTTCTAATTGCACTGAGAAGCGATGGACTGTCAGCATAATGGATTTCCAAGGCTGTGTTTCGTACAGGGTGAGGTGTTGGGCCAAGTGTCTGGAGAGGGGCTGCGCACTGTCAGAGGCAGCAACAGGAGACAAGAGAGCTGCGGCAGTGGGGAGAGGCTCCTGTAACCAGGGGAAACACAGCTTTAAAGCAGCCGAGACAATTGAGAGTAAGAGGGGATGACGTCAAAGCGATGTGACCCCTTCATGGTCATGTCCCTCTCGGTTTGTGCCTTTGGAGTGGATCTGATGGGAAAACGGGAAGCTTGGAGGGAGGGAAGGACGAGACGGAGAGACAGGATGGAGGGAAGGAAGGAAGGACTGGAGGGGTGGACGTGTGATGGGAGGGCATCAGGGATGGATGGCTTTGGGCTGGACTTGGGGGAGGGAGAAGGTAGTGAGAGGGGTCAGGAATAAGAAAGGCATGGCCCGTAACTTCAGGGATGGGAGGGGGGGTGAGGTGGAAGGAGGGAGGGAAGGACTGAAGGATGATGTCTTTGGGCTGAAATTGGGGAGGGGAGAAAGGAAAAGATGGGAAACTGATGTATGGGGGGGGGGGTAAGATTTAAAATTTGAAATGTGGAGAAAGGAAAGATAGTGAGAAGACATTCGTTGAAGCATGAGAACATCAGTACAGTTCACAGAAGGGGCATACTACATTCCCTGCTGCAAACAATTATTCCACTCAATAAGCACCATACACTGTAGATGTGTACAATACATGAGGTGGATGAATGCTGAGTAGGCCTTGTACCGTTAATTATTTCTTTTAACGTACTTTGTGCATTTGGTGCTGTATGTCATATTTTGTTTATTATTCTAAAGATCTTATTATTGATATCTGCAATTTAAAGGGACAATATACCTGGGGGGTGTTTCACCAAGCTGTTCGTAAGTTACGAACGACTTTACGAATGACTGGTGATCCCTTCTTGTGCTAAATCAGATTCTCAATGAACAAAGTGTGATATCGCATTTAGCATCGTAGGGATCACCAGTCGTTCGTAAAGTCGTTCGTAACTTACGAACAGCTTGGTGAAACACCACCCAGGCCTGAGGAGGATGCCCCCCCCCCCCCCCCTCATGACTGCCTGCATGTACATTTAAATCGCCCCCTCAATGTCCAGGATAGAGACAAGTTTAAGTAATATGCATTTTCCATGTTGCAGATCTAGACCAAACCCTTTGCATCTTTCTGGTTTTTAGCCCCTTCTGTGCTAGACTTCCATACTTCCCTCTGGGAATGGTGTGTATTACCAGCGTAAAGATGCCTCAGTCATGTAGGCTCTAAAATTGTAATTCGCCCCCCCCACCCCCAATCTGTTTATAGCCCATGAAAAAGTAGCCACAGTAAGATTTACCCTCTGTGCCCCATGCAAAATCATTTTATGGGATTTGTGTGTATAACTTGTGAATAAATATGCGGCATGCATAAGGTTAATTGTGCATCTATGCATTAAAATGGTGCTGATTTGAAGGAGGCTAGCACCTTTGTGTTGAGAGCATATATGACATAAACGGTGGAGACCACTGACATACCACAGCCCTCCCTTCTCATTCCCTCCTCCCGCTGAGTTAGTCTAGCATGCAGACACTTCTGTGAGTTACTCAAACCATACGTCACCACCAGACGGACCATGGTGAAGTGTCCGGACATGACATTTAGTTGATCACAGACACTCATTTCCTTGATTCAAAATGTTTGTTTCTTCTACAATGTATTACACGCTAGCATCAATATCCAGGCACGTTTTAAAAGCTTCATGTAGGCGACCCTGATGGTGATTTGAAATGTATGAAAGTAGGAAAAATTTGAGAAGCAGTTTGGCAAAAATTTGAGAAAAATCAGACATGTTGAAAAAAAGTTTTTGTTTTGAAATAGTTCAAATCACTAGCTCTGTACTCTTGTTCTGTTTAGTCAAGGTAGGCAGGTGATGTTATGACTATGTTCATTTTTGCATGCATGGTACACTATAAGAATTGAAAATCTGTACAGTGAATTTGCAGGATTCACTGTACAATGATGACATTTTGGGGAAAATGAGAGATAGACAGAAGAAGAACTTGGGGGGAAAGGAGAGCAAGAGACTTCATGAGTGTCTAGTGGAGAGTGAATCCATGTGATATTGCTCTACTCCAACTTGATATATTTGGGGAAAAAAGAGAGAAAGATGGAGAAGAAGATAGAAAGAGGAAGAAAATGACAGATAGAGAGAAGAAAGGGAGAAAATGAGAGAAAGAGAAGAGAAGAAAGGGGAGAGAAAAGGAGAGAATGAGAGGAGAAGAAATAAGAAAGGAGAGGAAAGGAGAGAACAAGAGGAGATGAAAGGGTGCAGAAAGAAGAGAAAGAGAGGAAAGGAAAGGAAGATTAGGAGAGACAGAGGAGAAGAAAAGGGAGAAAAGGATAAGGGAGAATATGAGAGGAAGAGAGAAATAATGTACTTCCAAAGTTCCATGACATTGCTCCATCGATGCGTGGAAACATAGAAACACTCATAAGAAAAGGGTCTGCGCCCTTCCAAGGCTACAGTGCCCGGCTCATAACACCGCTACGTATAGCGAGTACCGCATGGCAGCTCGGAGCAGCTGCACCTCAAACCCCCGCTTAATCGTTTCTCAATATGAGCTAAGCGGGGATGGCTGCCCCGCTCAGAGGACGACGAGGGAAGCGGGGGGCTCGGGTGAATGGGAGATGGCCGAACAGAGCTGGAAACATCTGTCCGGTATTTATCTCTCGTAGCCGCGCGATAAAAGAAATAACCACCAATGTAATTGCTATCCTTTGTTGTTGGGCAGCTTCTTCTTTCGTTTCTCGAAGAAAGCTTTCCCAGAATCTTTTATTGAGGTGGGCAAGGAGTTTCCCTGGGTGATGGGAATGGGGGTGTCTCTTGCAGCAGGGTTCTAAGGGAGCAGTCAGGGAGATCCTGAACCGGTCTGGTGTGCAGCGTAATAGAGGAGCAGTTGTCCTGTAGTTGCCCTCAGCTACCATGCTTTGTATGAAGCAGGAAAGACAGACTGACACTTGCACACACACATACATAGTCATATGTGCTCCCACAAATCCCCCTGAAGCCCCCCCCCCCCCCCCCGCCTTCATGCACACTCACTTTTACACATACATGTACCCACTTTCATGGACATACATTTACACATACACAGACATACACTCATATTGCACATGTACACTTACATTCCACCGCATACACATCCATTTACACACACACACACACACACACACACACACACACACACACACATACACACATGCACAAATCAACACAAGCACAACCATATCAACATACATGTACACACATAGACACACACTCACACACACACACACACACTCACACGTGCATACACACACACACGCACATACACACACACACACTCAGTAACACCTTGATGAACCCTACAATGATTGCTTGCCAGCTGTGTAGTATGACATGGCCATGTACATAACCACAAAGTGTGGTTTCCTCATATCAACCAACAGGAACTTAGGGACTATCATCATATCAGTAGATGATTAACTGATTAGATTGTTTATTTTTGTATCCATGATAACCATCGTGTGAAACATTAATGCGGTTGCATTCAAAATTGTATTGCAAAGCCTTGTTAGGTTAAAAGTTCATCCATTTTTCTTTTCTTTTTAAACAATGAATGGCTCATGAATCAAAGAATTGCAAACTCATCAAGTGTCACTTGAATGCATCAGGACTGCTTGGAGTAATGTTGAACTCTTTACAGCAATCTGATATACATCATGCTGGTTGACTTAGACAATGTGAATCAATGCCCTGCAGACTATAGGGGATGTGTGTGAGTAAAGATGTGATCTTTGGTAGATTGTAAAGAACCAACACACTTTCTAGTTATCATTTTCATATTTATGGATATCTGCGTATGTATGTAATTTTATTATTCTTATTATCATTGTTTTGAGTTTCATTAGTATTGTTATCATTATTATTAGTAGTCAGTAGTAGGTACCATTATTATCTTGATTATATTGATATAACAATAACATCCACATTGTCTGACTGTAACTTGTGTAATATTTGAGTCTACTTTGCTGGAGAATCATTCCTAATAAGGCTCTAGTGAGTGAGTTTCCCAAACACTCTACTCCAGAGTTATTCTGACCAACCCATGTCTTCTGTGTCCGCATTCCTTCTCATTGCTATGCCTGTGTTTACTCAGAAGAGTCGTACAAAGGTGGGCCTGGACCTGGGAATGACCTTAAAGTGTCCTTCTAGACGTCATTGAAGTCGTCCTTGACAATCATTACCATCCCCAGTCCCCATCCATGCTGTGTTGTGGATTTGAATGACAGCGTTGTTTTTTTTTCTCTCTTTTACCAGGGTTTCTCATTGAATTTTGCAAAACATCGGTGCAGACTTTTACACATTCACACTTTCTGGGAGAGACAGGCTGAAGAGTAAGCCCCAGGAGAAACCATTAAAGCAGTTATCACTGCCAAGGTCTTGGTGTTGCTCCATTGAGAATGGTGTGTACCCACTGCTGGCAGAAACCTGCACATGCACAACCCCTCCCCAATCGTGCAGATCTGTTTCATGAGTATGAATGGCTAACCATACCTTACAGTCCACGTCCTTAAAGATTGTCCGTCCCTTTTGCAAGCTTAAAATTTGAAATCGTCTATCATGATCGTAAATTGAAGAAAGTGTGATTCAAGACCATTTCTAAGAATATAGCGTGTTGAAGCTTTCTGTATATTTAAAAATTTCAGCTGTTAAATTTAAAACCGACTTTTTTTGTACTACGAAAAAGGATTAGTCATTGTTACAGTCTCTATTTCTCTATGGTTATTATGCATGTGTGAAATCCTAATTTTATGAGTAATTACCAAACTTTGGAGATGATTCCTTCTATAGAACAAGTTTTTTCATAATGCGTTTCATAATTTAATAAACAGAGTAATCAATAAAGCAGATATTTCAACACAAACTGCTAAGAGCCTGAGGTAAAGACTATTAATCAGACATTGTTTACATTGCATTATTTGAATTTTACACTACGTATCAGTTTCAATTATGAATACACAGCTTGCTAACACTTCTCTATATGCTTTGCCAATGTTTCGATGGTTTTGTGGTGATCTGAAAAAGGGACGGGCTGTCTTTAATAAGCCTAGTTAGATACTAAATTGCATTCAGCTACATGCATTTTTAGCAACTGGGCTTGGAAAGCTTTCATGAATATGGCCCCTGACCTTTTTTTTAGGAAACACAGACTTGAATAGTGACTCTTCACTGTAACCTCCAATTAAAACAAGGGTACATGCAATGTATGCACCTCAATCATGTACAACACATTTTAGGTGTATTTGGCTAAATTTAGCTAAATCTCAAAACGAGTGGTTGAAATATATATATGCAAGGGGTAATCGCAGTATGTAGCATGTTTATGAGCAATTGCTGAATATCTGTAGTGGTAGATTGTAGCTTAGCGACAAGTAATATGTAGTGTCAACAGCCTTCACATTAATTTCTTTTTTTTCTCCACAATTTTTCTCTTTTGAGATTTCTACGTCATACCACTCCCACTCCTGGCATCACCCTTTCCGAGGGATTTCTAATTAGTTTTTATTCTTTCATATGCGCCCTTCACATCCCACGCAATAGTGTTTCAACGTGATTAACGTAATTAACAAGAACTTCAGAGTGATTCCTGCAAGTTGCTAGCTATGCTAAATTTGTTTCAAGGAAAGGTCAAACTAAGGAGTGGATAACAGTCTTGGTGTGCAACATGAGCAAATATTCGCTCAATGTTTTTCTGGAGCATCTCTATATATACTCTTTCACATGTACAATCTCCAATCAAAGCTGCCAGTTCTTGCTATACATTAAAAAGCTCAGTGCTATGGCAATACTTGTTGTTTATCCAGCAGGCAATAGTGTTCAGGCCACCTATGCTGAGCCGATATTTGTTTTTAGCCAGTAAAAAGGGCTTAGATGGGAGTGTTGTAGACTTCACAAATATCAGGTGCCACCCGAACGTTGCTTTCTATCCCTTCTCATGCAACTGTCATTCTATTTTTTTTTCATCTTCCTTCCTTTAGTTCTTGTTTGTTCTTACTCGGCCTGGCAGATACTCTAAGGATAGATTTATTTCCTTTAACCCTGTGTGTGCCAGATAAGCTGCTGCCTTATAAGATTTGTGTGTATTGCCTGAGCTAAAAGTCACAAGTAGCACACAAAGAGTTAATGAGTTGGTTTGTTTACAAAATCTATTTCAATATATTTTGTAGATGTCCTTCTCTCTCTCTCTCTCTCTCTCTCTCTCTCTCTCTCTCTCTCTCTCTCTCTCTCTCTCTCTATCTCTCTCTCTCTCTCTCTCTCTCTCTCTCTCTCTCTCTCTCTCTCTCTATCTTTATGTTTCCCTCTGTTTCTCTCTCCCTTCCTCACCCCATCTCTGTTTTTGACCTAGTCTATCAGGTAAAATAGATCAATTTCATCTAAATTTAGCGATAATATTACCTTCTAATCATAAGCACATTTACATTATCCAAACTGTGTACATACGATGGCACAGCAAAACCTGTTTTCAAAGTTGTCAGTATACTGTATGAAAGCATAGCAGTAAGGGAATTCAAATCTACAAAACGATTATCTGATGTTTAATAATGATTCATTTATCAGTTGTGTGACCCGTCTTCAATTTATGAGTACCGTAACTCAGTAATTGCAGCAACATATCAATCAAGAAAAGAAGATATAATTTCACACAGAATATTTGTCACAACCATAAGAGAAAACTTCTCACAAAGACGGTTGAGCAATATTCTGTGTGAAATTATATATTCCATTCTTTATTGATGTATTATTTCCGTAGAGTATTCCCCATGGTCAATAATCTCTACCCACAAGGAGCCTGTAAATGTTTTTATTTTCGTCTTTGCGCCACACATCTGGTCAGTGAGCGCATTGCTGTTCCAGATATAATCATGTTATTGACAGAGATTTTTTTTCCTGTGTCCATGTCCTAATCCAGGGCAAAGTAGTTCAATTAATTCAGAAATGTATGCTTGATCTACTTCCCACTCTAGATGGCAATCACAGATGTTTGTGTGTATGTGTATATTTTGGGAGGAGAGAGATGGGGAGAGAGAGAGAGAGCGAGAGGTGGGGGTGAGAGAGAGAGGTGGGGGTGGGGGAGATAGAGGCTAAGAGTTGAGAAGAAGTGAGATATATTATATAAAGCAAGAGAGAGAGAGAGAGAGAGAGAGAGAGAGAGAGAGAGAGAGAGAGAGAGAGAATGTGAGGGAGAAAAAGAGAAAGAGAGGGGGTGGGGTGGGTAGAGGTTGAGAGTGGGTGAGGAGAAGAGAGGAATATTATGTAAAGCAAGAAAGAGGGGGGAAAGAGAGAGGGGGAAACAAAAGCTGAGAATGGTGAAAATGAGGGAGCAGGAGTATTCCAAGCTTTTCCAAAACCACTCATGAACACTCATGACATATTTTTGTTTTTGAGATTTGATAAGATAGTGGTTTGAGTCAATGTGCTCCAGAGTTTTCACTACGGTCATTGCAAATTGAACAGTACAGCCATTTTTTGTGTGAAACTTAATTTCATTATGTGGTAAATTATCTTATGCATGCTCAAGAGTAGTCATAAACCTTTATGAGAAATGGGGAGAGAAGGGATAAAGGGAGGGAGGGAAAGAGAGAGAAAGAGAGAGAGAGAGAGAGAGTGAGAGAGAGAGAGAGAGAATAAGAAAAAAGGCTGAGGGAGGGTGAGCAGAAGAGAAGGAGAAAGATAGGAAGCAGTAGTATTCAGAGCTTTCCAAATTGAATGCTCATCATAGCATATTTGTATTTTTTAGATTTGATAAGATAGTGGTTTTAGCCAATGTGCCCCAGAGTTTTCACTATCGTCATTGCAAATTGAACAATACAGCAACAGTTTCTGTGCGACACTTAATTTTATAACGTAGTCAATTCACTTTAGACATACTCACGAGTACGTCATAAATCTGAAAATCTTACATGTACTTTTCGCCCCCAATTGTCTTTTTTTTTATGTGAGAAGAATCCTTGTTCAGCCGTCGATATCTCTGAAGGTCTGTGCAAATTATGAATAGCCTTGGAGAAGAAGCTATTAGTTGTAAGCTCAGCACGCAACGCTGTATAAAAAGCATTAGGACAAATCAACTGCTGAATTACATTATGCAAAAGCCCTGTGGTGAAAAATACAGTGAAAAAACTTACTTGCGACATATGTGCATGCTGTATGATTCAATATAACCATTACAACTCTCATCAGAATAATTGCGAAACAGCTCTTTTTGTCTATGCTTGATTTTCTGCACAATGTCCTTTTTTTTTATGAGATACACAAACATGTAATATTTATACTGAATTCAATATTTGGGAACGCAATGTGAGAATGTGCAAATGAGTTATAGAGGGATGACATGTATGAATAACAGTGACAAAAATTATTGGCTGTGTAATGAAAAATCATGTTTTTTTTATTTTTGTCATCTTAAATGTGCTACTAACAAATTTAAAACAACTTTTCATGTTTGGTTTAGCATTGAGAGTAATTGAAATAATATTGTGGCTGTTTGAACCTACATCATATTGAGACTATGAATTGGATGGATGGAAAGGTGTGTATGTACATAGAGATATATATATATATATATATATATATATATTGATATGTATATACCAGAAGATAAAGTAACACCGTAATAGCAATTAATGTGTTCCTAGTATAGTATTGTAAAAGATAAAAGATAAAATAACGACCCTGAGTGCTGATTTTATGAACATATACACACTATTCAAAGGCAAGTCCGGACCCTCCCCCTCATGAAGGTCACTTATTCTTGTGACTAAGCTTTAGTAAGTCACCTGACTGAGCTATAGTATGTCACCTGACTGAGCTATAGTTTGTCACCTGACTGAGCTATAGTGTGTCACATGAGTGGTTGTGTGTCTACCATGCATGAAATGACCAGATGAGGAGAAAAGACTGGACACAGGACTGGACATTTCACCTGGGTCATTTATTATGCACTTATTTATTCATTCCCACATTCATTTATTCATGCATTCCTTCATCCATCCATTGACCCATAAATATATTCAGTCAATCAGTCAGTCAGTCAGTCAGTCAGTCAGTTTTTTATTCATTCATTAGCTCATTTGATTGATTGATTGATTGATTGTTTCACACATCATTTGATGAGTCATTCATTCATGATAAGGAGGTAAGTTGAATAAAACATGGATGAAGGGAAAGAAAGAAGGATCATGCAGATAGAGAAAGAGAAGAATAGAAAAGCAAACAAATTCAGAGGTGAAGTAATGCAAAGAGAAAGAGTGGATTCATTCATCACTTTATCAATTCATACATCATTTCATTAGTCAATCATTTGGCATAAAGAAATGAAGAACTTGAGTAAACATTGAAGAAGGAAAGAATGGAGGATTATAAGGATTCGAGATAGAGAAGAACAGAAATGTAAACAAGCTTAGAGGTGAAGCAAGGGGCAAAGAGAGAGAGAATGGATTAATTCATCACTTTATTGATTCACACCTCATTTGATTAGTCATTCATTTGTAATAAGGATGAAGGGAAAGAAAGGAAGTGAAGAAGATTGTGTGGATAGAGATGGAAAAGAACGAAAAGCAAACAAATGCAGAGAGGAAGCAAGGCAAAGAGAGAGAGAACGAGAGGGAAAGAGGGAGAAAAGTGATAGTTCTAAATTTGTCTGAAGTCTGATTGCTTCTCCTTAACAGCCACTCAGGCCAGTCCTAGTAATCACACATTGGCTGCTAGGCTAGGCACACACCCATCATGTATGCAATCACCGCATCATCAGCTCTGACTTCTGACCTTTTTCGCCTGAAATGCCACCGCAAAATCATTCTTCCTCTCATAACTGAACAGACAGGCAAAGTAAAGGGATACAAGCACTGCCGCCGTGGTAACGGAAGTTTCGAAGTTTCAATTACACTTCACGGCTTCTGATATATCTTCCATTTCCCATATTGCAATTCATTATCCGAGGCTCTAGTGATACGAGATGTTGTGCAACCCTGGATGTGTGTAACTGTTTGAAATAGTGATAGTAAATGTCTTTCTACAAGGAGGTATATTATTTTGCTGGCTTTCATAGGCTTTATTGGAAAAAAAAAAAACATGTTAGACATACACCTAGGAGTAAGGATAGTGTGCTCCAATCCTGTACATGAATTTATATATTTGAATTACAGAAGCGTTATGCAATCTGCTCTTTGCAAGGTGAAACAAGTTCAAGAATATGAACCTTACATCCTCACATCAATACAGATGTTTAGACACGTACATCTGCAATCTACACACAAACAAACATGCACACGCACACACACACACTTACACACACACACACATACATACACAAACACCTCCAGTGTACACACATACACACACATGTACATGCAAAGACACATGCACACACATACACACAAACACACGCACACATATACACATATACACATACACACATACACACATACACACATATATACACATATATACACATATACACATATACACATATACACATATATACACATATACATATATACACATACACAAATACACATACATGTACACAGAGACGCCTCGCAACAATACAACACTGCTCCGCAATGTCTACCACACAAGTTGCGTACACAACATCGGTATTTATTCTGCGCAAATGTTTATCCAGCATCTGTCATGCTTTCTTCTCGCCTTTCTCCCGACGCGCATCCCGAACATACCTGAGCCCGCCGCCGCAACGCCATGCACGAGCCCCGCAATACGACACCTCAGACCAGACCGGGCCAGCGGGGCCGGGGCCGGGGCCAGGCCAGGCCGGGCCAAGCATGGTGATACGCTGGGGATGGGGATGATTTGCCGGGGGAATATGTGGGTCTGTTAGCAGAAGACTGTCAGCTCCACGGGGCCAACTGAATAGGGCCGATGAGAGAAGCTTTATTAACGTAGGGTGCTAGATTTCGCTCTGACCTCAGCATGTTTATTGTGTCACCATATCGTGCGTGGGACAGAGACCTACTGCATGGAGGAGGAGGAAGCAGCCTCTGATAACACGCTCAGACATTCGCTCTAATTTGTCGCAGTCACTCATTTCATGGCATTTAGCCTCTCAGTACTAAGCTAGGAAAGTCCCATTGACTTACATATTTATGCTGGTATGGTACTAAGGAGATTAAGTTCAGACATAAAACTTTTAGATACCCATAAACCAACATGCACAGCTGTATATCTGCACCCATACATGAACATGTACCTCTTGTGGTATGCGGGCTACAGCTTTTCGTGAGATGTCATCTTTTTTTTCACATTTTAAAAATTAGTGTTCATGTCATTTACTACTCTGGGTCCCGTTGCATAAAACTAACCATTCATGGTAACTCTGCCATCAATAGCAACTACCATGGTAACACTACTCAACAGCCAATCAAATTCAAGGTTTCCATAGAAGTTGCCATTGATAGCAAAGTTACCATTAATGGTAAGTTTTATGCAATGGGACCCTGGAGCCAAAACATATTTTTTCTTGGTAGGATTATGTCTTCGATCACAAAATAAGTTTGTTGGAAAGTTTGCACATTTATTAAGGTTGTTGACCTGCATGTAGTATTGTATTTTAAGCATTTCTAGCCCACCATAAGTCATTACACAAACATTCTAATTTTAACTTCTGTTCTTTTTCTCCTTTGGTTTGGGTAGGGAAGAAGGGGTTGAGGGCAGGGGGGTGTAGGGGGTGGGTGTGGGGGAAGGGGGAGGGGGCTTAGCATGTTGTCCCATCACTGCCCCATCAGCTTGTCCCTCCCCTCACATTGCCCTCTGCTATCCTTAGCTGTTTGTGGTTCTGCAAAGATGTCAAGCTCAGCCAAACAGTCAATTAGATAGTTATTTCTTTATCACTGCACTTCATGTCTCTGTCAGAAGGCTGCAAAGGAAACCAAACATCCTACATCCATCTTCCATCTTTGAAATTACCTATAAAATGCTACAATGATTGACATTATTATTATGTATAATTTGTATGGGACCATAATTTCACCTTTCATTTTGGAAGAGAGGAGATTTTGCAATATGCTCAGGTCATTTAATTGATGTGCGATAAAGCCCAGGTATCAATTATTGTTTGGCAACATTTCTTCTGTAAATGTATTATTAAGAGCTGTATTATCCTGGACATTTTAGATTTATTTATCTGGTGCTGAAGTGGTCATTGGTTAACCCAGTATGTTTGGCGGCATGGTAGATGTTGCCATGTTGTAGCCCATTTCACTATCAACATGTTGTCATATCACATTATACCTGTAAAAATACTGAAACATTTCTGTTATTAAGAAAAGTGGCAATGAAGTCTGGAGTCTCCCTAAACTTGCTAAAGGTGTTTCACTCTTAATTACAATTTCAAATGTGATGAAGTATCAAGAGGCGGGTTAGGCTATAAGAGGAGTTGCTTGCTTGATCTAAAATCAAAGCTCAACATGGTCAATTTAAAGAAAAATATGTTACTACTTTGAATTAAGAGTTAGCCTCACAACTTGTTTCTGCCCTTAAATCGCCCCCTCCCCCCTCCTCTCTATTATTTTGTCTGTATGAGAAGATACACTGTGCTTTTACAAGGAGCAACCTCACAATGGTGCTAAATATTCATGGTGCTTTCTTTCTTAAATATTCTTCCCACCCTTCATCCCACACCCCATCTCCTCACTGTTTTTATTCCATTACTCTCTCTATCTGCTGTTTCCTTTCTCTATTGATTCATGCAGATGCATTTTTTTTTTCATATTCGTGAAACATACAAAGCATTCATCATTATCTACTTTGTGACAACCACATACCACTACTCCGTCAAACAGGCATATATCATCATATCCGCTGACAGTTTCCCCCCATTTCTTGGCATCCCGTGCCTACCTCCATACAGGCATCCTTAATGCTCTACCCGCCACGGCTTCCCTCTGAACAGCGACAATATTTTTCCAGGGCGAGTGGGATAAAAATAGGCCAAGGCTTGGAGGTATTGAGCTCAAGTCATCCACTTTCCAGAAGTGGGGACTAATAATTTGGTGGCCGAGATGGCAAAAAAAAAAAAATCTGTGGCTTGGTGTAATCTTGGAAGGGGGGGGGGGGGATGTAATGTTAGTGGAATGACAAGGGATGGAGATGAGAGCAGATCTTCTTTAGATGTGTGCTATTTCCAGACACATGTTTAGCACTTGGGCTTACATGACATATGCTAAGTGCTTCCCTATGTGTCACCCCCTCTGCTTTGTGTCTCCCCATTTCTCTCTCTCTCTCTCTCTCTCTCTCTCTCTCTCTCTCTCTTTCACTCTCTCTCTTTCACTCTCTCTCTCTTTCTCTCTCTCACTCACTCTTGCTCTCACTCTTGCTCTCACTCTGTCTCTCTGTCTCACTTTCTATACTATTATCTTTATCTGTTTCTCTTTTTATGTATTTATCCATCTCTCTTTCCCCAAATCTCTCTCTTTCTCTTATGTTCATCTCTTTCTCTCTCGTGATCTCTGTCATCAGGATGTGTTTATCTCTCTTTCTCCACCTCTCTCTCTCTCTCTCTGTCCCTCTCTCTCTCTCTCTCTCTCTCTCTCTCTATCCATCTAAAGCCTGCACCTAGCCTCCATTGTCACACCTCTTTCTTCTTGTGCTTTCTGTCTATTCAAGAAATAAAGTATTGGTCCATTGCGATTGAAACATTAAGATTTAATTTATACACAGAAAACTATTCTGAACACGATTCGTCCATCAGTCCTCTTACATAATTTCCACTTGATATGTGTTTGAAAGGAAACTATTCACACCTTCCAACAATACACACTAATGTAGTTTTTATTCAATAGTTCAATGCACATGTTGATGCTTTCTAGTGACTGACTCTATTTTACAACCATTATTCATGATTCTCATGGCCAATTTTTCATTTGGAAGGGCAATGTTGAGTTTGTAGATACAATGTAAGTATTGAATGAATGACACTTGATAGCGCTGGTATTCTATTTTGGAGAGAAGTGGGGCTGTGTAATTCATTTTGGATATTTTTCAATTTCAGCAGAATTGCCTACAGGTTCCATTTGAATTGCCCTGCACTCAAGGGGGAAAATGGAAAGTGAGATTCTTTGTGAAATTTCCTCATAATTAAATTATGCTGGGAATATCATACCAGGCACATTGGAAGGGAGTCCATAGTGAAAATAATGTGCCAAATGTGTTTAGTGTAGCTGCATGGGAGGCTGATGTAACATTTGAAGAAATGTGATTAGAAACTGTTTTGCAATCATTTTTTTTCGTGTGTGTTGGTGTGGTGCAGAGTATGATAACTACTGTCACCTAAGAGGTACCAGATATTGGAATTGCTAACTGAATTATTGTAGGAATGATATACTGGTTTAAGAAGGAATAGGGATGTTGTTTATGCTGAGAGTAGTAGTGATAGTAGAAACATGGTAATGAATGTGGTAGGATAGAGATATTGCTTGTGATGGGGATACTTGTAGTGGTAGTGGTAGTGGTACTGTAGGAATCTAGCAATGGAGGTCATAGAAATTCTTATGATAAATCCTCCTCCTCCTCCTCCTCCTCCTCCTCCTCCTCTTCCTCCTCCTCTTCCTCCTCTTCCTCCTTCTTTCTCCTCCTACCCTTCCTCCTCCACCTCCTCCTCCTCCCCTGCTTTCTCCTCCTCCTCCTCCTCCTCCTCCTCCTCCTCCTCCTCCTCCTCCTCCTCCTCCTCCCTCTCCCTCTCCTCCTCCTCCTCCTCCTCCTCCTCCTCCTCCTCCTCCTCCTCCTCCTCCTCCTCCTCCTCCTCCTCCTCCTCCTCCTCCTCCTCCTCCTCCTCCTCCTCCTCCTCCTCCTCCTCCTCCTCCTCCATCTCCTCCTCCTCCTTTTCCCCATCTCCTCTCCATCTACTCCTCCCCTGTCTCCTGTCCCTGTCTCCTGCCACTGGTCCCCTGCCCCTGTCTGGGTGTTATTGTTTACAAGAGGCCAAGCATCTAGGGGTCAATCCCAGTGCCAGAGAGTCCCCAGGCCCTTGGTTGCCATGGGGATGGGTGCGATGCTATTTTTAGCCTCCCATTGACGTCATCAGTCAGGATGATGCCTCTTTGCGGGCGCTCCTGGACGAATTATGATTGACTTTTATAAACGGCAGGCAGCAGGGTGAATGCCGGTGGGAGCTGTAACTGAAAGCAAAGCCCCGTAAGCCCTCGCTATCTTCCCCACTGCGAGCGAACCAGCAACCCGACTCGCACAGTCCGGGCCGAGATGTGAGGGGGGTCGTATTCCATTTGGTTGTTTGCGCTTGTTCTTGTTTTGAATGTGAGGCTAATGTTGAGGGCTATGTCTCCATGGCCACTCGCCATCTCCCTCATCCATCCTCTAACCAATGTGTTACATGCAGAACTCAAAATGCTGTACAGAGGTCATCGTTTCTGATCCTGCCATATTTCTATCAACAGTTATGAACACCAGAGCTCCTTTTGTTCTGTTGGCAGTATTTTTCCCTTCTCTCTCTGTCTTTATCACTCTCTCTCTCTCTTTGTCTCTTGTCTTTCTACCTTCTTACTTCTTATCCTTGTTTGTTTATATCTCTCTCCTTTTCCCTGTCTTCTTCCTTTTGATTAACCCCCTCACACACACACATACACACACATACCCACACACACACACACACACACACACACACACACACACACACACACACACACACACACACACACACACACACACACACACACACACACACACACACACGTACACTTTATTTCCCCTTGAATATTAATATTTCAATACCATACGCAGAGTGTCAGGATAAATGCTCACATTTATGCATGCATATACAGTTTTACTTGCATATGTGAGTGAGTAAATAAATGAGCGTCAGTTCTTGGTTGTGAAGCCTGCTGCTTTGTCCAAGTACAACTAAGTCTGGAGACTTAGACTACTATCTAATACTTACTCTCTATCTTAATGAGGGGAGGAGAAAGGAAAGAAGGATCATTCTACACATTCAGACTTTTGCCTGCCGCAGTGCATCTGAGAGACAAGCAGAAGGATATTGTCGTCAAAGCACAAGGGGGGGGGGGGATTCTCTGTCTGATCTATTGACCTAGTACCTAGACTCCATACAAATTAGCTCCCAACACTATCTATCTTGATGTTTATTTTATTTAATATACGTTTTGAATCCATCCCTATGCAGCCCTGTTGTTAGACTATGCATGATTGAGTAGCAATTCAGAGTCAATGAAAACTTGATAACAGGTCAGCCTTGACGGGTGAGCAGCAGCCAGCCTAGGCTAGTGTAATCACTTAATGAGTAAACTCATCAATAATTTGAGCCTCTCCACACCCAGGCTCGACTGCCTACCATCCATTGCCCATGAGGGCAGTACAGGTTTCCAATCATAGCTGTCGGGTTGGCTTTCAAGTCGCAACAGCTTTTCTTCTTGTTTTATGCTCATTTCTCTTATCAAGAATCAATAAACATAAGTGCCATTAAAACATCAGAGCATGGCAAAATGTTGAAATATAATTGATATACATCTAGAAAGATAATGATCATAGTATTACACAGCTAGCATTGAGAATAATTCCAATACCTGCAGATTGCTTATGAAGAATTAAAGTGCATTCATGTGCATCTACTGAACAGTCATTTAATATGATACATTAATTGTTTCATTGCTATTGCAGTAGTAGTATTTATTATGATAATTATCATTAGTGACTTGTTATAACAATAATTATGCAATCTCTTTTGGCACAACTGAATCATTTCAAATTATGACCACCTTGATGACCACCTTGCATCACCAAAATATGACAGAGTGTTGAATTAATTTCCTCCAAAATGTTAATTCATTATATATTTCTAAACTAAGCCTGTACACATTGGTAATGGGACAGATGAGTGTGTTACAAAGTCATCTGTCCCGTTACCAACGTACTATGGCAAATTTGTACAGGGCAAATTTTTTGAAGCACACAAAACCTTGTAAAGTGCAAATCAATACATTTCTTTAATATTTTATTATTATTGGCTGGTTTATTTAAGAGACAAAAAAATAATTTGAATTTAAGAGATCTATGCAAATGTTACAGTAAATGTAACAGAAATGTACCCATTACTGTAGACAGGCCGAAATATACGCTTTGGGAGAAGTGAGCTGCAGTATCATCTTGTTTTCATCCCTCTGAAGATGCTAGTGTGCAGGGTATGTTAATAGTTTCCTTTCTCAAGAGGATATAATGGCTCTGCTGCTGGGTGTAGAGGCTGTATGTGGGTTTGGGTGCCATATAGGGTGCCGTGTCATCAAAGCACCATTGGAAGCATTCTCTGTCTGATCTGATGACCACTTAACTTTAATTAGCTCATGAAAGATTAAGTGCACGGGGTACAATGCCAGACTAGTGGTTATATCACTCTGGTCTGATGGGAATGACCTTTCTCTTCTCTCTATCCCTCTCTCTCTCTCTCTCTTTCTGTCTCTCTCTGTCTCTTTCTCTCTGTCTCTCTCTCTCTATATATATATGTGTGTGTATATATATTTGTCTATCCGTCTCTCTCTCTCTCTCTCTCTCTCGCTCTCTCTCTCTCTCTGTCCCTCTCTCTCTCTCCATCTCCCTGTGTATCCCACTATCTCTCTCTCTCTCTCTTCCTCTATCTATTTTTCCTCTTTTTCCTTTTTTCGACCTATTTTTATGTCTTACTTGTTCTCTACCTCTCTTTTTCTCTCCTGCTTTCTCCCTCTCTTTCCCTCTGTCTTTCTCTCTCTTGCAACCTCACTATCTGACTGATTACCTCTCCCCGTCGTTATCTTTCTGTATTCATGTATTCATTTCACCTTCTATCATGCTGTTGAAAAGAATACATAAATAGAACAAGTAACCTAATCATTTTCAGATCGTGAACTCTTATATTGCACATAGCCCATTAATGTTGTTGGTTGGCCACGTTGTGATACAAGCAGCTTGTAGATCCCAGCAACATCTGTCTGTGGCTGAGGACAAAGAGATAGATACAGAAAAAGAGACATACACGGAGAGAGAGAGAGAGAGAGAGAGGGGGGGGGAGATAGAAAGAGAGAGAAGAGGAGAATTATGAATTATAAGGAGAATCACTTGAAGTAAAGGTAGACTGATATATATTGCTGAGAGAGACACACACACACAGAAAGAGAGAGAGAGAGAGAGAGGAAAGGAAATAGATTAAAGGAGGTAGATAGCACATGTGTGAGGAATACAAAAATGGAATGAGGAAAATTATGAAAGATGAGAAGAAACGCTTGAAACTAACAGAAGGCTGGAATTGTGTGGCTTAGAGTGAGGGAGAGAGAGAGGGAGAGAGAAGAGAGAGAGAGGGGGGGGGGGAGATAGTGACAGTAATAGTGATAACAAACAGGAAGACCATGCGGCTACCCACATGTTTTATCGCTCACAGAATGACGTCACGATCAGGTCGTTTCATCATCAGCGTGGCGAGGGGATTCTGAGAGGCTTTGCATTGTCTAGGTCATTATATGCGGAGAGAGAGAGAGAGAGAGAGAGAAAGGCTATTGTTTCTTGTGGTATGTGGATGGCTGAATTCATAACACGTGCAGAAATTGTGAGCAAAATGTGGATTTTCCTTTCTTTTGCTCTTTAATTGATGGTATGCAATGTGCACATTCAGAGCTTGATGGAGGGTGAAGCATTTCACAATACCTGTTAAACTTTATGTCAAGATGATATTGAGAAAAAGAAACAAAATTGTATTGCTTACTCTGCTGAAATATGGTAAGCAGAATTTGTCTTGATTCTATGTGTGCAAATTATGTTAAAATCAGAACCATAGATATATTGTGATTTGACTGTCTTAGATATTAAAAGAGGAATGACCAGATGAATTCTAATAATGGAAATAATTGGTTTCATACACTTTTATTTTAATATGTAATGTTTGATTATTACCCTGGCTTTTATAAGCTAAGAGGCAGTATTACATTACACCTGAGTTGCGAGTAACAAATATGTGCAATACCTTGTCCAAGGGTGAATGCATTAAGACATTGTGGAACCTGGGATAGTCCAAGAGCTCTCATGCTGTAGGGAAATTAGTATAAGTCAATACATTGTCATTCAGAGTCTGGAGAGTAAGACTAGCTATTGACATCCATTCTGGGTGATGAGGTCTCATTAAGTTGTCAGGTACCATCATCTCTCATGAGCTCCTTTCCCGCCAGACCCCACCCCTGCTCCCGTCCCAGGCGAGGTAGCCTGGTTCCAGGCTTTAGGACATTTTTAATTCAACAAAAAAAAACAAGAGTCTAGTACTCACAAGACTAGTCATCCTTTGATTCTCTTCTCTTCTCCCTCCATCCCATATGTGGGAGAGAGAAGGAAAGAAGGAATTGAGAGTGATTAGTCTACTGCAGCCAGACCCGTAAATTAAATATTGTGTATTGAATTGAAAATAACCAAGAACCTGGATCCCAGGCTAAGCCGAGGTCTTTAGCTTGCTAGGTTAGGGGCCTGGCTCATGTTACCTTTAATTGCATTTGTGACATACTCTATCAACTCATGTGTTGACTTCTTATAATCATGCAAAGAATTTAATTAGTTCATAGTTAGTCCAGAATCTAGTTAGAATCTAGGCTAATTGTCATACAGAGTCAAGTGCTTAGTGTTTGTACTATACGACACACTCCAGTGCCAATTTTCTCATTAGGGCACGCAGTCTCCAGAACAGAACAATGTCAAATTAATTCTATGTGCCTGATTACTTCCCTTAAGGAATACATCATGCTGTCAGTGTAATTAGTCAAAGTGGCTCTTCAATAATAATAGTGTCTTTGCAATAATGCATGATTAAGGTCATGTTGGCACCAATATACTACATCACAAATATATACTAATTATATTCACCCATCTCTCTGCAATCCTGTAAATAGGGTATTTCTTTACCTGCCCCAAACTACCTGTTGTAGTCTCTCTCTCTCCTTCTCTCTCTCCTTCTCTCTTTTCCTATCTGTTGTTCTGCCTCTCTCTCTCTATGTCTCTTTTGTTGGTCCTCCCCTCCGTCTTAAGTTCTATCACTCTTAAACTCCCTTCCCTCTCCCCCACCCCCCTCTCTACCATTTGCTTCCTCCCTCTTCCTCCTTCTCTCCATACCCCATATTCTGTCTGGTCTGTGAGGGTATTCGCTGCTCTGGCCTGCTCTGTTGTTATTTTTAAATGGATGAAGTCAGCTGATGGGTGCTTTATCCACTGATGAGACAGTTGAACCTAAAGTGCAAGCGTTTTATTATTCACTGCCTACCTGAATGAAAAATGAAGGGAGGAGAACCAATGGGGCAATCCGAATGCAGAGTTGATTGATATGTGCTATACCATCATTTTATGCGAGGCTTTCATGAAAAAGTGCAACATTTGTGTTTCCAAGGATCATGCGCATATTGATGAGTTTTACTATTTGATGTTGAGAGGGTTTTTTTGTGTGTGTGTTGCTCTTGTTGTCATTGATCTTATTTGTGATAAATTAAGAAAAAGTATTCCAGGAGTGTTTAGATGAGTAATAATTTATACATCACTATACATGGATGTGTTTGGAAGTTGTGGTTGGCACTCTTATGCAGTCAGACCCGTCTACAAAGATACCAGTGTCTATAAAGACCACCTGTCTGTTAGGACCACTCAACTTAAATCCCTTCAGAGTGGTTTGCATGGCATTGCACCTGTCTATACAGACCACATACATGTAGCACTTTTGGTTCAGATTTGGGGTCGTCTTTGCACACAGGTTTGAATGTAATTGAGTGAATGTGGTACCAACCAACCGTATGGGATACATGTAAAAATATCCCCAGAATTATCAACAGTGAGCTGAGCATTGAGAGTTACTCCAGGGTAGTGCATCCAAATATACCGCAGTGACTGTGCTGCATGCTGACATAGAGGGGGTACTTTCATATTACTTTGATGACTGTGTTAATTTCTGTGGTGAAGAACATGTGGGGGCTGAACCACCTATATGTTCAAAAGTGGATATAAGAATGGCGTTGGCTTGAATCCCCCCCCCCCCCCTGGAAATGTTAATTGTAGTCATCATGATAATGATAATAAATACCCAATTTGAATTTCTTTATAATTATTTTGTATTATATTCATTCTTATATATACAGTGTATTTACATTCTAACTCTGAATTGTTCTTTAAGTATTTATTAGTAGGTATGATGTAATATGATATGTCGTTATATCTGCTTTGTGCTTTTAAGAGACGCAGTGCAAGGATAGTACTGCAAAGCTATGTTGCCTGTTCACTTATTGGGTAGGAGATGTGTATGGAATGGAAAGGTAGCTTGTCTAGCATATATAGCTGTAATGTTTTTGACAATAGAGGGTGCACTATAGACCAGAGAACTTACAGTGATGAATGTATAGTGTGTGTACACCAGGCAAGCACCTAACACGTGTGTGTACAGGGAGTCTCCCATAGCTTACGTCAATATGAGACTACCACATCTATTAGTATTGCAGATAGGAATTAATAAAAACAGACTACAAATTATGAGTTATTCTTAAATTTGTAAGAGTGATTTTTAAATGTGCAGTAATATTTGATGAAAATCTTTGATACAGAATATGACTAGTGAGAAGGAATATTCGTTACTAGAATAATCATGATCAGGTTTCCACAAAAGAAGGAAAAACGTCATAGTTTACTTGATCCATAAAACAGATCACTTCAGATATTAAATCATTACCATCACCATCACCATCACCATCACAACCACAGCATAACTAAGTCTGTATCACCATCATTGCCATCATCACCATCATCACCATCATTACCATCATCATCATCGTCATCGTCATCATCATCATCATCATCATCATTATCATCATCATTATCATCATCACCATAATCAACATCATCACCATCATCACCATCATCACCATCATCACCATCATCACCATCATCACCACCATCATCACCATCATCACTATCATCACTATCATCATCATCATCACTCATCATCACCATCACAACCATCATCACTGTCATCACCATCACCAACACCATCACCATCACCATCACCAGTCTCCACAGCGAGTCTGATTGCTCTTCTACCCCTCTACCTATCTGGTGATGTGAATAAATGGTGTTGCAAAAGCCGCTCTTGACATTTCAGAGAAGCGCCCCTATATCAATGACGCCAAATGGGAGGCACTCATCACAACCCTCCCCTCTCATATAAAAAAAAGGAGAAGACACTGTCTGTGGTCTCTGTCCGTGTCTTCCCTCTGATCTCTACATTGTAAACTGCTCGTCCCACCCACTGCTGCATTCTGTTGACCAACCAAAAGGTTAATGCACCCATTTTCACCCAAATCTGTAAAAGATGAGCAGAGTAATTGTTCCACTTGTCTCCTGATGCCAAGAGGGCGGAGTTAATCATTAATCTTTACAACTCTGTTGTTAAGGATGTCACCCCCACATCCTCAACTTCATCTCGTCTCTTGGCTTCTGAATGTATTCTGTTATTTTTAGATAACTTTCTCAACTTCTTTTTTTTATTAATTTTGTAGTGTACTTTTGCTCATTTGAATGGGATTCATGTTAAACTCACATTTTGATGACATATTTATTATTTGCCCTTTATTACTCTTTCTCTTATTTTGTATCTGTCTCTCTCTCTCTGTCTATCTCATACTCTGTCTCCCTTTCTCTCTCTCTCTCTCTCTCTCTCTCCCTTTCTCTCTCTCTCTCTCTCTCTCTCTCTCTCTCTCTCTCTCTCTACCAAGTTTCTTTGAGTTAATAGTAAGCATACATTATACATCTGTTTAATACTGGAAATACTTATAACTAATATGTAGAGGTGGAAAAGCCTTTATGCAAACTATTAGAGATATGCTCAATGATTGGATCACATGTACATGTAGAGGTGAAAGAAGCGAAAGGGAGAGCAAATGCCCTGACTGTGTCGCTGATGGGGAGAAAAGAAGCAGATGTAATATTCTCTTGGCATGGGAGCGTTTGGCAATCACTCTCCTGATGTTTGGCTTGAGAGTAATGAAAGCCCCTGATATTGTGATGAAATTGTTGGGAGAGCTCCCCCACTGACGAGGCTTGAGGTGGGGAGGAGGATGGTAAAAAAACTGCATCAATTTGTTGGAGGAAACGGGGCTTTATCCCGCACTTTGCCGTTCTCTTATTGCATTATCCTCCCACGTAATAAAACAGACTCTTTCTCTGTCTCCCCTGCATCTCCCCCTCTTTCTCTCTCTCTCTCTATTAATCTCTTCTTTTTTTCCTTTCTCTCTATCTCCCTCTCTCTCCATTAATCTCTTTTTTTCTCTTAAATTCTCTCAATTTCACACTTTGTACACTGTTGCTGTATTTCTTTTATCCAAAGTTCTATTGTCACCATCATCTCTAAAACTCTTCCAAACATATCTTGTCTATCTCTACTCCCATCCCTTTCCTCTCCCTAATTCTTTTTGCTTTTCTCTACCTCTCTCTTTTTCACACACTGCCTTTCCTCCCCTTCTATCTTGCATTCTTTCTTTCTCGCTCCTGTCTTTCTCTGTCTCTCTATCTCCCTCCTTCACACACTCTCTCACTACTCGTTCTCTCTTTCTCTCTCTCTCTCCTTCTCTCTCTCTTTCTCTCTCTCTCTCTCTGTCTCTCTCTGTCTCTCTCTCTCTCTCTCTCTCTGTCTTAGCTGGACCCACCCCAGCACGGTTTGGGACGAAGGCATAATTTAGCATTATCGTCTCTGCACCGATCCCTCGTTGATACAGTCCGAGGTGATCAGTGGCGGCCGTGATTTGAATCCATGGCCGGGCAAATGGAGAGTGGCACGGCCCTTAGAGCTCCGACAAGATAGCGGGCGAGAAGAGAAGCTGTGAGGGTGGCCTGGTGGGTGGGTGGCTGGCTCGTTAGTTTGCGTGGGCGGGAGCTAGTTTGTAACACCTGTAGCTGCGAGCAGACCTGCTGCCCCAGATGGCCAAGAAATGTTTTTTAGAGTTATTTGGGGATTCGGTTACAGCATGTCAGTCATATTTATGTACTGATAGATCCAAATCATGACTCGAACGAGAAAACACTACCTCAAAACCAATTTTTTTAGGGTAAATACTCTTTCTTGGTATCATGTGGTATCATGCCATATTGAACTCATATCTCAGTGTTGATGAGTTATTCAAGAACTGGCCTGATTTATCTGACAATTTTGAAAAAATAAAGGTACAGTAGCAAAGTGTGGTGGGGATGACGTTTAACCCCAATTTCAGAATTCTATCCTCTTGAGAAACCTGTAGATTTAAGCTAAGTTCAAAGGCTGATGAATCAAAGCGCTTGAGCTGGTGTCGGGTGTGTTTTATGTGCTCTTCCATATACATGTAGGACTGTGCAAAATGTAAATAAAAAAATTATTGTTATGAGGCAATATACCCTCTCATAAAACAGGATTTATGTTACTTCCTACATGTAGCAAATGTCACCTAGGTTGAAGGAATTTTACACATTGTATCAAGTGTGTAAACATTTGTTCTGAGCGCAAATATGCTTTTATTGCTACTTATGTGATTTCTTCAAATTAAAACAGAATTGTACTTGCAGTGTAAGACATGTGTAATCACTGCATGACAGTATTTTGCAAGTTCTTAAAGCAGCAATGCAACCTTGTTAAACATTTGGATTGAATAAAAGTTGACCAATGTTAGAAAAAGATTGGCAAAACTATGTACCATGTTTAAACAAGACAATATCCATAGCATTCCTTGTCTACCTTTAGTGCACTGAACAGAATTACTGGGCTAGTAATGATAAATTTGTTAATTCCATATTATATCTGATTTTTTCATCAAGATTTTGCTGATTATTTTCTTTGATTTTGTTATCTTCAATTCGTGATGAAATGTTCAGGTTGCAAAGATTCTGGTCTGGACACTTGTTTACAGTGATTGACAACTTTCCTTTCTTTTGTCTTATCTTTTCATGCACTGTTTCTGCTTCATAATCCTTGCCTTGCGAATGTCTCTGTGGTGCTACATATGTCCTTTTTGCTTCCATCACTCTCAGGTAAGTGAAATCAACCAGTTTTACACACTTGGAATGCCTTTTAACATAACCTTTGGTATATATTTTGTTGAATAAGTGATTAATTGCAAACGATAGCCACTTCAGGTATCAAGAAATGAGTGTGGAAAGCTGGTCACACTGCAATCATGTAAATAAAGAGTTCAACTTCCACCTCAAGTGGAAACAATGTACACCAGAAGATTATATACCTTATCAATAAAGTGTTATCTCTTTCAAAAGGAAATATTAGATGTACACCCATTTTAGTAAGGATAGCGTGTTCTGTCCTGTAAATGAATGAAAACAAGTCATTCATTGATTTACCGAATAGGCCATATTATATTCCACATACTAAGAATGTTGCTATATGATTGGTCAAGAGTTGATCACGTGATGAGGCGTAGTTTTTCCTATCAGATCACCTGAGAATAAAAGTTCGTTACACTCTAGGTGATAGTACTTTTTGGTTTCGCTGATCTCTTCACTCCTCACAGTCCTAATGCGTGATTAATATTTTGAGTATGTGCGAAATAAAAGTGCGTTACACTCGGACTATCACTTGACATCTAACGCATCCTAACGCGCGTCCTTACGCGCGTCCTAATTCCAGATGTGGAATATAAAGCAAATAATCAACTTTTGGTTTCAAGCAATGAGAAGAGCTATCACTTCCTCGGCGATCTGAATGTATACGCTATCTTTCCTCAGCTGCGCTTCGGAAAGATAGCTACATCCAGATCGCCTCGGAAGTGATAGTTCGTCCCATCACCCTCACCAACGCTGATTATTTGCTTACTATCCATACTTCTATTGGGTGTACACCTTAAACTTCCTTTCAAAATTGAAACCACCCCAGAAAGCCCTTTAACTAAAAACAAAAGTGTTATCTGTTTTCCTTATTTTTTTTTCATTTCTTGGGGTGGGTTGTTTACTCTTCCATAATATAACACATTATTTTCACTTGTATGCAGATTTTGATTCTGTATTGGCTCTCATTTATCAATCACAGGATGTCACATGCAACAATATTGGTCAAGCATATATGAGTGTAGGAAAAATACACGTACACACACAGAATATAGGTAATTACTGTATGATTATGATAAAATTAATACTATTTATAATAATACCATTATACATTTCACTTTAATACCAACTAGGCTAGGGAGGTTTTATGAGAATGGCTCCTGTTGCTAATGGCAACCTAGTGATATCTTGGTTGTGAGTCTAATTTACACCAATTCCCTGTAGGGATGGCTGTCTTCATTAGATGGAAGTTATGAAGAATATAAATATTTAATGACTTTGGTAGGGTGAGGGGGGGGGGGGGGTCTGTTTGGAAGATTTTCAGGGCATGTGTCATGTATCTTTTACATTATATCCAAAAGCACTGTGTATTTAAAAATTCCAACCGGACGTTGTGTGGCCTCAAAATCATTTGACATGCTCATGACACGAGGCATTACGGGATGATTCCTTCCATGTACATGATAAGGAGTGAGAATTGACCTATTTAGGTACTATAATTCTCTCTTCCATCATGTTACTGATAGTTTATCACTCCTCGATGCCATCTTGTATCACAGACAGCAAGTGTTCCTATGTGATAAACATGTATATACATGGCCTGTCTGTCCCCCTGCTGAGAACTATCCAGAATGGCTGCTGCCCCCAACACCAGCATAAAAGCTCCACTACTTGACTTCTGCGCCCCTAAGCACGCCATCTATGCCTGCATTAATGCGTGCCGGCGATGGCACCCTGTTTGCCGAGCGTCGGAATCTCGGGGCCGGCTCATGCATATTCATGAGGCGCATCGGCGGGGGGTATGGATAGCGACGGGCATGATGCATACGGCTCCTAAGGTTTCCCCTCTCGCCCTCGCATTCACTCTCACATTCAGCGGTCAGAGATAATGAAGATTTTAGACATTTCCAGACCGAATTGAGTTATTAGCGCGGCATGCGGACACGCGGCTTGGCCGGCCGACATTATGCAGGGCTGATACGCACATCGCACCCCATTAAAAGGAGAAGACACTAAGGGAAAGTTAGCATAAACTCAGACCAGACGGTTTGTATGTGGACTAATGGAACACAGGCTGCCAGATCTCTGGAAATGGAGATGAGTACAAGCAAAAGAAAGGTTGTCTTATTAAAGGCACCGGTGATTTATAAAGGATTTTTCTGCTCTTCTCTTTTTTTTACGAAATCCTGCCAATGAATTGTGTATTTTTAAAATCCCTCCCAAAAATCAGATTGCAAAGTGTATCATGTAGGAATGGTAACAAAATAGGTTCAATCACATAATCCTGTCTTTCCTAATGAAGATTATTTAGAAAATAGTAAAAGTTTTGGTAACACATGTGGTTGTATTCTGCCTTTATCTGTAGGGGTTGTGTTTAGTGAGTAAGTGACTTTTAATCTTGAGAACTTTTTGTTGATAGGATTAAATCAATATTTATATTTATATTGAATACATTATTTGCACATGAGATATATATAAGTATTGAAAAAGAAACCTGACAAAGAAGGGAAAAGTAATTTTCAACTAGAAGATTTCAGTATCTTTAGAAATTGAAAATGTAGTGATTCATATCTCCCAGAACATATCAGTTTCTTTACAAAAATTGTTATTCTAACCTCAGAGGCATTTACGTCAACATCTGATTGGCATTGTTCGATTGGGGGTTATTTTTCATTTTTGCATGGCTACTGTGTTGATGAATAGCCAGAGAACATCAGTTGCACATATTATTTCTATAGAAACAGGATGAGAGTATGAATGGGCAGGTTTTTTTCTCCTTTCCTTGCTGATGTCATGAGGGGTAAAATGGGTGTTAATTTGCCTCCTATGATAGTAATTATCCTTGCTCAAGTCATATAAGGGATAGCCAGTCAATGTTGCCTTCATTGCTGAGCCTTGTGGGAACTCTATATGCGACAGGACGTTGTGAAACAAACATATTTTCTTGTCGTTTTCCTTGTAACAGTATCTTCCTTGCACTATTATGTATCTCTGATGCATTGATAGATTTGCAATTCATAAACTGATAATTGTGAGAATTATGCAACAATCTTTAAGTATCGTCTCCATTTTATGACTGAGCATGACTTGCATATCAGAAACTAGTGCCCTGTTTAGATTTTCAGATCAACCATTTGGAAATGTAGAGAGTCCGCTTTTAAAGGTCATGATTGGTCACTGCGAGTAGTGTTCAAAAAAGGGATTTGTGTATGCAGTAGGGTAGAATCATGATTGATTTCATATCCACTCTGATGTAGGCTTTTCAAGTCTATGATTGTACAAATGGTATTGCTTTGAATCTGTGTTTATTTAGAAAATGGATTTACATGTACACTAGTCTAAGTTTCATGGAAGGTATATTGGGGGAAAGGAGGGACAGTAAAGCAAGAGGTACCACAGCATGAACAGATTATTCTGGGAGGATAGTTTCATGAACGGACTGATGTGACCAACTCCATAACGCAATCGCAGTGAAACTACACAAGGTCATGTTCAGGGCTTCTTTAACCCTCTTGATACCATAGGTACATGAAAGGTGTAATAAGTCAATGAGCTTTTTCCAGCTTGGTTCTCAGAGGTGTTAAATCTTTTCTTCCTATCCATTCTCTCATCATCATTTCTTCACTATCATCATACAGACTGATGCTTCATCCTCTGTCAGAGCATTCAAACTATTCTGACCAACGAAGGGCAGATCCACAAAAAAAACATGGGCTCACATAAAACGTGCGGGATAATCTAATATGCCAGGCAGGCGGCGAACGCACGCAGAAACCGAAAACTGCAAGTCCAAGCGAGTCCAGCATCATATTATCGCTGTTGGTATTGCTGACTTGATGCCGCTGAATCATATTTTCCCCATCTTATTATATTTCACCTGTTGTGTGCACAGATTACAATTTGTCTGAAATTGTAAACCGCGGACTGATCAGCACGTAAACAGCCCGATTGCTCTACCTTTTCTGTGGGGCTATGAAATACGAGACGCTCTGACATTCTAGCCTTATGTATTCTTTGCAAAGGATTGAAAGAGAAAAAAGGGAATTTTCTGAGATAATTTTACCATACTGTATGTACACGTAAAGAGAATTTAGAATTCTGTTCCACAGCATGCCATTCAACTCTCTCTCTACCTCTCAGCATCCATTGCTTCTTCTTATTTTACGTCTTCCATTTTTACGATAGATGGAATGAAACCGTGTGATTTATCGTATTACTGGTAACATGCAGCCTTGGAGCTGAATCTTGTTTGTATTCAGGCATCTGTATTTTGTATTTCTTCTTTTCCCTAAGCATGTTTCTTTCCTAAAGTATCATGTGTGCATGATGTGTAATACCAGGGTTAACTTTCAGATGATTTAATGATAAATATTAGGTATATAGAGAGAGATTTACGCATTTACAAATAGTTCATCCTGTCCCACTCTGTACTTTTCAGTTATTTAAGCATTTTGCTGAAAGACCATGGTGAGAATAATAGAGAGAGAGGCAGAAAGAGAGAAAGAAATAGAAGAGAACATGAGGGAGAAAGAGAGAAAGAGGAAGAGAAACGAAGAGAGGGGGAGAAAGAAATAGAGATGAAAAAAGAACAACAGACAAACAAGAAGGGAGACGTAAAAAGAGAGAGGAGAGAGAGAGATGGAGAGAGAGAGAGAGAGGGGGGGGGGGTGGGAGAATGAGTGAGAGAGAGAGAGAGAGAGAGAGAGAGAGATGGGGGTGGGGGGGTATTTGCTACCAAGGCATCTGGGGCCATATTCATGAAAGCTTACTAGCCTAGTAAGTTACTAAAATGCATGCAGCTGAATGCAGTTTAGTAGCTCACTAGGCTTGGTAAGGTTTCATGAATATGGCCCCTGGCTGTCCAAGAGTCTATCAGTCCAGCAGCAAAACAGTGTCCATAATGGACAAGGGTGTGTAATGAATTCATACGATAGTGGACTTAACTCTTTGTGTGCCACTTGTGTGTCTATTTACCCATAATGCCCATTGATAACATAAAGCACCATTTTGCCTGGCACAGAACGAGTTATAGACCAATGGGATCCAGAAAAGGGAAGCTTTCAACGAACCCAGTCAGCTTGATCTACCTCAAAATTAAAACTGATTTTCCTGGATGAATTCTCCCTATCGCATATAGCTTTCCGAATCTGAACGTGTGTGGCGCTCTAATTTTTTTACCTTTAATTCTTGGGATATGAACTTCCGGTCCACGAACATTCGGCAATCCCGTACAATAAGGGACCAGGGTATCCAACTAATTTTATGAATATTAACCCTAAACCTAACCCTGACCTTAACACTAACCCTAAACCTTATTCTAAACCTAACCCTGACCCTAACTACAACCCTACACAAAATTTTCACTGCTTAATTCATAAAAAAAAGTGATTTCTTGGTCACTTTCTGCCGACAACCAGCTCTTACCGGAAGTATACGTCCCAAGAGCAATCGATCAGATATCGGTATCGTGAGGTGATATCGCTTGATATCGGCTATATGCGATAGGGAGAATTCTGTTGTGTGCCATCACAATACCAGCATTCCTTTTGTGCATTAAGGGGATTAAGATACATTGTGAATAAATGGCAGCATTTATCCTTCTAGCTTTGACTTTTGATGGCTTCTTCCTAGCTCCGATTGTTCTGTACAAGGTCTGTGCTGAAAGGACTGATTGGTATCTCAGTGGGTGCGGTACCTTCAGCAACGTTGCCAGAACTGGCATAATTATGCTTTCTGGCATAATTTCGACCCTTTCAGCATAATTCATTATGCCGGCATAATTTCGGCATAATTCAGCTTTTTTAAGTAAATAATCTGGAATAATACGAGCTTTTTTAGCATAATTTTGATAGAAAAATGTATATTTTTTCACATTTTGTTTTACATTTTTCACATTTCTACTAATAAATAAACGGCGCCAGCACCGACAGAAGTGCGGGAAATCGTTCAACAACATGCACTCGGCGGTTATATCAGGGAGTTGGGATTGTATCATAGGTGGATTGTATATAGTTTTGTCCGTGCAACTCACAGCCGAGTACATGGTACCTAGCTAGGGTCGGTGTATAAGTACTGTGCGGCCACCGTGTGCGGTGCGCGGGTGGCTGTACTGCATAGAATTATGGTCCAAAGTTCCAAACTTTGAGGCTGGATTGATCTACATGTGGTAAATAATGAACACAAATCACGAACAATGTTCTTACATGTAAATGCTCTTCACAAAATGTATAACATTATGTGATGCAATACCTAAGGGAGAAGTTGTATATAACAACCAAAGAAAAGATATATTCTCATATGGGCCTTGTTTTTAAATGTGTGACATATTTTATACAATTCCTATTCGGAAGAAAAGGAATATTATGACCAAAGAAAACTCAGGATGTGTTCTCAGATGGGCCTTGTTTTGTAATTAATGTTTTGTAATAAAACACATTCCTTACTTGACTTTTATACCAAAATCATTGTTTGTTATCTTAAATGTTGTTAAATTGGTTAAGATATATTATATGCAATGCCTTTTCACTGCCTTAGGAAGAAGTTGTATATATAAATAAGAAAAGACAACTCAGGATTGTGTTCTCAGTTGGGCCTTGTTTTATGTTAGATGTTTTGTACTTGTTTTTGAAAACAAATTCACTATGCTACTGATTGGTGTACCTGTAATTTATAGAAATACATCATTGATCTTATTAACTTTCTTCAACGCTCTTTACTGAAAAGACACATATATGCGATAACTTCTTTATTTAATTTCCTTACATCGTACAGTATGCAATGCTTTAGGAAGAAGCTGTATAATAACTCGAAACAACTCTGGTTGCGTTCAGATGGGCCTTGTTTTATATTAGCTGTTTGTAATAAAACAAATGCCTTGATTTGGGCCACAATCGTTGCCTTTTATGCCAAATTCATTATGTTACTGATTGATCTATGCATGTGCTATATAATGAACATAAATCGTGAACCAGGATGTTTTGTGAAAATACAAAAAAGACAAAACAAAACTTGCCTTTTATTAGTGGTGTGGGTAAGGTGGAAAATTGTGCACTTCTGTCTACAAGCACCAAATTTGGCACAAATGCATAAAATCATATTTGAAACAATATTAGATATAGAAGCATCTCAAAATATTTTCAGGGTTGCGTGGGGGAAGCCCCCAAAGTGTCACAGGGGCCCTAATATGTTATTTTTACTTCTTTTCGAAAACGCACGGCCGGACTTGAAAACAAATTATTTGTAATCAACCTCAGGTAATAAGGACCTTGCCTCGTTAAAGTGTGGGTTCACAAGTGGCAAGGGGCCGGGGGATAGCTTCCCAATTAAACGACCCCCTATCGTGGGCAATTTTCTCTTATTTTTAAAAGACTTGTTCTCAATACTAGATAAGTTGATGGGAATCATCCTTAGGTAACAGGGAACTTAAGTTGTTAAACTTGGGGTACACAAGTGGCAAGGGGCTGTGGGGGGGGGGGGGGAAGGGGTAGCCCCCAAAACGCCCCGGGGGGGGGGGGCATTTAATCAATATTTTTCGTCTGAAAAGTTGTCTTTCTCCGACAATTACCATAGTAACAGTCAGAGGCTAGTGCCTCTTAGCCAATCAAAGCCGAGGATTTCACTGAAATTGTCTAGTCAGTGCTGACAACTTTCTTGAAATGCCCTCCAGGAGGAAATTTTCTCTTATTTTCTAAAAAAAAAAAAAAAGTTTTACTCAAGAATTTAACTGTACTCCACTTGATAGGAATCATCCTTATGTAATAGGGACCTTAGCTTGTTAAAATAGGGGTACACAAATGGCAAGGGGCTGGGAGGAGATACCCCCCCCCCCCCCCCCCCACCATATGCCTCCAGGGGGCAACTTTTTTCTGAAGAATAAAATACTGGTTGAGTGTGCGCGTGTGTGTGTATTGTGTGTGTGTGCGTGTGTGTGTGTGCATGTGTGTGTATATGTGTGTGCATAAAAAAGTACATATGTGTGTGTGTGCGTGTGTGTGTGTATGTGTGTGTGTGTGTGTGTGCGTGTGTGTGCGTGTGTGTATATATATGTGTGTGTGTGTGCGTGTGTATGTGTGTGTGTGTGTGTGTGTGTGTGTGTGCGTGTGTTTGTATGTGTGTGCGTGTGCGTTTGCGTGCGTGCGTGCATAGACGTGCGTGCGCGCGCACGTGTTACGTAACGCACGTGAGGTTTCGGCATAATTTTTGGCCATTTAGCATAATTTCGCTGCTCCCCTGGCATAATTTGATTTTTTTCACTGGTCACACTGACCTTCAGTTTATCTGTATGTATGTATGTATGTATGTATGTACGTATGTATGTATGTATGTATGTATGTATGTATGTATGTATGTATGTATGTAGCCTGTGGGTGGTTGCTATCAACAAGGATACATAATACAGCATTGTCATCTTGTGATTTCACATTTTGGGGGGCTTTCCACATACCTGTGGTTGACAGAGTGAGGGAGAGGCAGGGTGTCCTTTTATTAAAGCAGACCACGGTTATAAACCACAGTCATATATTATACAAGTCATGTGAGGAGAACATATTCTGTGGTTGTAATTAAGCCATTTGTTACCATTCTGTAACTTATTTGTGTCATTTGGAAGGTGTTCTGAGGTCAATTTTTTTTTCAGGAATTCCGATCGTGGGTGTGATGTGGTAGGGAAGATGTATCTGGGTCGATTTTTGAGAAACAGGAAAGACTGTTGACATGGCGAGAAACAGGAAAGACTGGTGATACAGCGAGAAACAGGAAGGCCTAGCGATAGGTGGCAGCAGCCAGATTACCTCAACCGTTTCCTATTGGTTAAAACAATCATAGTGGAACAACAACTCCGTTGACATCTATACTGACATTGAGATTGCACTCCTAGGCAGGTCTGTAGTTCCTGCCGCAGCACACTCTAAACCCCATTTAATCAACTCTCTCTCGGACGAACGCAGAGGAAGTAAAATGTGTGTGAGTGTGTATGTGACGCAACAAGCGATCAGTAACCATATTCTTATTGAAATTCTACGACGGGTGTCGGCACATGGAACCAAACTAGGGAAAATTATCCCCCTGTCTTTTGATGTCAAATCTGTCTCTGTCTCTCTCTCTCTCTTTCTCTGTCCGTACCCCTCTCCCTCACTCTGTCCCTTTCTCTGTCTCTCTCTCTGTCTCTCTGTCTCTCTGTCTCTCTCCCTCTCTGTCTCTCTCCCTCTCTCTCTTTCTCTCTCTCTCTCGCTCTCTCTCAGCCAGCCCATAGTTGAGTGTCATTTTTCACAATAACATCGATTCTGAATTGTGCAAATGTGAAAATCGATCTACCCTCACATTTCCATCCCATCAAGGATATGTAAAGTGGTCTGGGATTGGACACACACACACACACACTCACTCTCTCTCACTCACACACACACATACAACTGTGTGTATATGTGTGTGTCTCTCTCTCTCTCTTTCTCTCTCTCACACGCACAAACACACCCACACATACTCGGAAGCACTCTTGTGCATGAACACACAGTAGTGTGCCTTCAGCACACATTTCAGCTCACAGATCGAGAGAGAGAGAGAGCCTGCATTAAGGCGCTGGATGTAAGCAAAAAAAAAACTCTTTGCACACCACATGTAGGCGATACAAGCTGCCTAGCTGCCCTGCTTTGCCGGACACCAAGTCTGCGATACATGTTAAAAGACACAGTGAGACATCGGTGAGCACGACACAGTTTGTGTGTTTTAGCCAAGAGCTACCTGATGCATGCTTGTGCTGTTACTACATACACACTATACATACACCTCCACCCAAGCAAAATCAACCCTCGCAAGCAAGGAAACACACCCTATCGCAATACACCGTCAAAGTTTTCTTGCAAGGATCCGTGCAATTCTTGTGCCTCATTTGCCCCTCCATTTGTAACTTGAGGTGCGTCTAGCCTGTGTTGCAGCAACTCCCAGGATATTGTCTTGTTGCATATCTGTCATGGATTAATTGGTGTGACCTTTATAACGAGGTGCACAGGATATAATCAGGAAACACTTTGTGATTTATATCTACCTGCTCCTGTGTCAAAGTTCCCATTGAGACTGAAGGACAAATATTGCTATCTTCTTGTTCAATTCCCAATTGGAGTGAAGTTCAATTTCAACAGTGCCTATTGGAAAGTGTGTTATGTGTTAATGTGTGACGAGGAACATTCAGACATTGTCTTGTTGATAATTTGATGATTGTATTGCGGTATGCCAGTTGTCACACCCACGGATTGTGACCCAGCTGTTTGTTGGGTTGTGTCCCATCTGTAGCGGCAGCACTATTCTATTTACCCAATAAAACCAGGCAATCTGCAGAGCCTGCCCCCGTTGCGTGTGGTTCTTTTGACGCTGGGAGACAGCAATGAATGGATGTTTATCGCAGAGTTGATCACTCTCTGCCCAGTAGACATTGAAAATGAAATCAACATGACTCTGGAATTTTGCTAAAAGGTCAAAGTTTGCCACGCAGCCAAATAGAAATGAGGCATTCCCTGTAGAGGTCTTTTAGGTCTTTTAGGTAGAGGTCTTCCCCCCCCCCCCACCCCCCTCTCTCTCTTTTGCTCCATCTCCCTATCTCTCTCTCTCTCTTTCACCCTCTCTCCCTATCTCTCTCTTTCACTCTCCCTCTCCCTATCTCTCTCCCTATCTCTCTCTCTCTATCTCTCTCTCTCTCACTCACTCCCACCCTCGTTGCCGCCCCCTCAATTTGCTGTGTGCTAAAGCCTGTCCGGCCGGAGGAAACATTTCTCTCTCCCCACATTACGTAGAGCACTACCAAAGAGTGTGCCGGTGTGTGCTGGTACCATCACAGACACAGGATCCCTCGATCAGCAAACCTTGCAAAGTGGGAAACAGTCTCCAGCCTGCACCCAGGTGCCATTTTACGTTTGCTGCTACCAAGAGATCAATCCTGTTCCCCATCAAGAAGGATCCGGCTGCCGTTCAACACGCAACATGCTGCTATCTAACATACACACACTCTTCTCCCCTGTCGTCTAACTTGTGATGAAGCTCTGCTACTACTAGAAGTCATATAGCAGCCAGCCATACAGGCTAGGCCCGTTCTGCCTGGTTAACTGTGATTACCTATTGTTGGTGTCGTATCCATGTGTGTGGCTGCGAGCAGGATTTCATTCAATCAAGACCGCTGTCAGGTTGCTACCTACCCCGCCCCCCTCTCTCTCTCCTTGCGCCGCCTACACGCATCACGGTATTTAAGAGGATAATCTGAGCAATCAACTATTACAACTTTGTTCGTCAGGGACACACTAAGACTGGGGATCAAATTGTGTCTGCTGAACGCCTGTAAAGCTACTGGGATTTCCAGGATTATTGCCTTCTTCTCAGTTTTGTAATTGGAAACTGTTTCAACTTGTCCACATTTGCTGCAGGGACATTTTGATTTTCAGTGCTGCGCTTTTACACTGTCTTCATCCATTTTGAAAGAGATTAATGTTGGCTCGTTTTTTTCTCCTTCAGACTTCTCTGAATGCTAACGGCGTTGAAACTACAGCACATATCCACTCGTAGTTTACATGCCATTGCATTGCAGGGTGGTGTCATGTGCCAGCTGCAAAGTGTGCATTGGACGCTCACCGTTTTCAGATGCGTCATTTGGCCCTCGTCATTACAGGACATTTAGAATGAAAGACGCTTACATGATTTCATCCTCATCTACTTTGTTAATGGGCTAAAGCCCTGGAGAACAGGCAAGGATGAATCAAAGAGGCTCTCTGCTGGCATATTTGAAACATATGCTCTTAACCGGCGAGCTGTAATCGTAGTTCGTGCGTGCAAAGAGGAGTATATGATTTGTGGTTTGTGGCTACCTTCAGAGAATGTGCTGTGCTTGAATGAGAGAAAGACTACTAAGAGCTGACTTTATCAACTAAGCGGAAGTATGAAGTACATCATTTGACGGTTTTATGTCCCAAGTGTTGGGGAGTGGTGACTGCCACATCTGCAGCTCAAACGTGCAGGAATAATTGAACAATCTTGTAACTTGCCAGGCCGAAAAGATGGGCAGGACTAGTGCTGTCACAAGCGGGGTAAAAGTGGAGTTTGGAGTATAGCAGGTGTGCTTGTTAAGTCACCTTGTGGTGCAGAAAGGATTTCCTCCTGGATTTTTCTTGACAAACGTTTGTGTATGATCTGCTCTCATGTGCAGCTGGGGGTCACTTTCCTCCATTGCCCCCGTCAATCAGACAAACTACTTCTGTGAAATCCTTCAAAATGCCAGCATGAGATAGTAAATCCGCCATCTTGGAAGCCAATCAAGCATTTTTTTTGTGTGTCTTCCATTTTATTCCCTCTACAGTGTGTAATATTTTGTCTTCTATATTTTGTAGCATTGTTTTGAATTATTTCAGTTTTTTGTCTCGCGAACGGAGGTTAAGAATTGGGCCTGTGCTGCTTCTTGGATATTCATCACATTGTGTGTGTAACGACCAGTTTGAATCTTAGTTTTGAAGCATAAAGCATTGTAAATTTTAACAATTTTTGTCAGACTTTCCAAAGTCTGATAAACAAACCTGTAATTAACCTGTAAGGAGGAGCTAAACGGAACAAAATCAAAATGCCTACGTGGCCATTTTCGCGGACTTATAACTCGCTCGGCCAGAATGAGCAGAAAAAGCAGAAATCGGAACGGACGGGGTGGAAGTATCGCCTGCTGCGGAGCTCTAAAGGGACACGAGAGGAGAGAAAGAAGAAGGAGGATAACAAGATCTCCAAACCCCTCTTTGTGCCTTGCACCTCGGCCCTTGTGATGGCGCTGCAGGGCCAAGCTCAGGACGTTGTTGATATCGTCATGGTAGGTCAGTATGAACGCGACTTTCCTATGCTTTTTCTGTCTATTCTTATATCATCATGTTAGGCCAGTATGTCCTTTTTACGTATGATAGGTCAGTATGAATATGTCTTTCCACGTTCTGTTTATTCTCATAGCATCATGTTAGGCCAGGATAAACACAGCTTTCCTACGTTTCTCAATCTGATCTGTTATCATTTGAGATCTGTATGTAAACATCTTTTCTACCTTTTGTTCAATTCATGCTTTCTTTTATCATCCTTCTTGGCCAGTATACACACTACCTTACTATCTTTCTCTCGCCCTTCTCTTGATGTCACCAAGTCAGGCAGCAGGATCATTCCTTCCATACATTTCTTGATGTATTTCAATGGTTGTATTTGGTGTTGTTTTCTGGCAATATACTTCCAAATGAGAAATGCCTTCTTTGAGGTAACACTATCTACTTTGACTATGATCTACCGTTATGTACGTTGCTGCTGATTTTGGCACTAATTTGTAACCATGGGTGTTATCTCTAGTAGGGTCCATGTTGTAACCATGCTAAAGGAATATATAATATGATGTATGATATATAATGTGGTGGGTTATTTTGTATTGAATGATGCTGAGGCATATGCCAAGTGTATCTTCACTCTTGACTGAGCAGCTATGTGTTAAATGATTCTCAAATTAAATTCAAAGTATGCCTATTTTTATTCAAAGGATTGGCGTACACTTTCAGTCTTTTGCTGTAATTTGGAATCTTTAAATTCAACTTTCAAACATTGATAATATTTTCCTGTAATCTTAATTCTGAAACATTTGTATGCACCCATGATGCATCCTTGCACAGATGAACCAGGTTATCTGGCACACGAAGGTTGATAAATCTCAGATAATAATGCCACTGACCATAAAGAACATCCTGACTTTTTAATAGTGTCGACGGCTTTATAACTGACCGAGATAGACGCAGGTCATGTGTTTGAGTGGGATAGTAAGATCTTATATATCCTCTGTATTAGGAGAAAGCATAAGGTTAAAAGAAATGAAGTTTGCCTGCCATGAACCAAAACTCTTTATATCAACGTGAATGAAATCGATAACGAGATTCACTCTTCATAGCAAAGCTTCTTTCAGCCCCATTCGATATTCTTTGTTGAGTCTATGGAAAGTAAATGACTTTTCTGAGTCATCCTGCTACACATTTAGTGAGAGCATACTGGGTAATTGACATTTCAGGGAAACCACTCTCAGTTGCGTAATCATGTGCTGAGAAAGAATAAAATTGCTGATGATGAGGAAGAGGCGATTGGCATTAGAAAACCCCTGAATTTGTTTTTCTTGTTTGAATGAGCGTTAACCCTTTGTGTGTCATATGACTTACTGCTCTATAGGTATTGTGTATATTACTTGTGAATAAAAAAATCACTTGTGGCACTCACAGAGTTAACACTGTATTACACTCCTTTGCAGTGAATTAACTCTTTCTGCGCTCACAGAGTTAACACTGTATTACACTCCTTGCAGTGCATTAACTCTTTCTGCGCTCACAGAGTTAACACTGTATTACACTCCTTGCAGTGAATGAACTCTTTGTGTGCTCACAGAGTTAACACTCTATTACACTCCTTGCAGTGAATTAACTCTTTCTGCACTCACATAGTTAACACTGTATTACACTCCTTGCAGTGAATTAACTCTTTCTGCACTCAGATGGTTAACACTGTATTACACCCCTCGCAGTAAGTTAACACTTTCTGTACCAAACAGAATGCTGTTTACAAGGTTTATGAGTATTTCTTGAGCACATATATGACTATGGCATGTCCGGAGTTAATCCTCAGTGGCTAGTGCATACCTGATGGATACTCAAACCAGGCCGGGCTTGATTTGGGATATGAACATGCATGCAAGATACAGAACCCAACAAGAACCTATTAATGTGCAAAGTGTTGAAATAGGCACCTATTTCTACATAATCCTTCATATAGTATCGCCCCTGAAACGTATAGCTGAAAGGACCTAAAAAATAAGGCAGCGTAAAGTAAATGACTTTAATAAATATGTGTTTTTGACCCATTGTTCCCGATTGGAATTTCTGGCTCCATGAACCCTGGTCCAGTTAGGATGTCGAAATTTACCATGTAACTGCAGGAACCAAAGGGGAGTGGCGTAATTGTGCCCTATAAAGACTTTGAAATGTATCCCTAGCCTGTCGTCTATCGTCACTACAGCAGCTTACATAGGAGTTGCACTGCTTAGTGTCCGAGTAGAAAAAGTGAGCCTGCAAATATGTGTGCTCTGTAAAGAACAGGCTAATGCAGTTAATATAATTTACACTGCATGCTAGGATATAATATGTAAGCCATAATATGTTGCTTTTCAACAGGTGCTAACCACGGGAAAACCATCCTTGTTATTTGTGGAGGTTTTGTTTCAACCCTCACATCTAACAAACACTGAACCATCCTGTGTTTTATTCCCTTTGCAAGAAAGCACATTTTCACAGGGAGCTTCTTTTTAATATTTCTATAGCCCTTGTTTGTACATTTTTTGGGGAAATTGCCCTGAGCTCCTGTAGCATTATCTTAGCTCCATTCTCCAGCATAATTCACCCTTTGAGTGCCAGCAAGAATGCTGCTCTTCGGGATTTGTGTGTATCACCCATACATAAAAAGGAGTTTGTGCGTATCGTACAAAAATACATGTGAAGCGCATAATGAGTTACTAAGTGCTGCGGGAGGAAGAACTGGGACTCGTTTTTGTCATTAGGTGCATGAACAGAACTTTAAATAAAAAACCTGATTCTAGGAAACTTACAGTCAGTGCTCTAAATTGGGCATGAGTGTGCTTTAAATCTGAAAATATGTATGACATTCCCCCTACCCTAGAAACAACAAATCTGTGTTCAAACGTTCCTGTATTTCAGATCATCTATTCCAGAACTGTCTACAATGTAGGTCAGAGGCACTTGAGATATACATCATGCATGGCGTGTATTCTTGAAGGTGTTAGCGCAAGAAACACGAACCACACCAACTAGACAAACTTATTTTCATCCTTTCTTCGTTCCGTTTCGTGGAAATTTGATGCGAAAAGTTCAAAGTGTGCGAGGGAAAATCCCTATTATCTTGAGTTCCATACACCAAGGACTCAGACTGAAAAGCATTGGTGATTACTTTCTGATCGGCTCCCCCTGTCTGGAGATTTAAAGGGCATATACTGTACTGGGGAGACAAAAAAGCCTTCAAAAGGTGATTGTGAGCAATCTTCTTGCCAATGGTGTTAAATTCATGCATTGTCCATTTTAGAAACTCGCTGAACGTTATTTGCCCTTAAATGATCAACATTTGGAGTAATTAGTGATTAAACCATAAATCCTCAAAATGTTTGGCCCGAACATTTTGAGGATTTCACAAATTTTGACTAATTACTTCAAATGTGAATAATTTAAGGGCAAATAACTTTCAGCAAGTTTCTAAAATGGACAATACATGAATTTAAGACTATTGGCAAGAAGATTGCTCACGATCACCTTTTGAAGGGTTTTTTGTCTTCCCAGTACAGTATATGCCCTTTAAATGGAGGACCAGTGTTTGCAGGAAAAAGAGCCTAATGAAGATGGTGATTCTTTCTATCTTGTCAACAGGCGTTTGGTCACATGTCATAAGAAAATCATATTTGAATATTATTGTTGATGGTTTATAAGTAAACTTCTTGTTATACATGTATACATATGAACAAAGGAAATGCATGTATAATGTGTATTTTTACATAATCATTTAGTTCTCATCCTGTTTCTCTCTGACGCACCAGCCTTTGCCTTTCTCTATCCCCTCTCTGCCTCTCTATCTGTCTCTTCCTCCCTATATCTCCCCTTCTCTCTCTCTCTCTTTTTCTCTCTCTGTCTCTGTCTCTGTCTATTTCTCTCTCTATCCTTCTATCAATTGTCCATCCTCTTCCTGTTTTTTTCCCTCTCTCGCTCTCTTTAATCAGGAAGGAAACAGTAAGTACACAGCTAATTTTAGAGTAATTTGCCACAATTTGGACACATTTTTCTTGGTATTGGCCAGGAATAAGAGTTGTCTTTCAGTCACTCCCACACACAGAGCATCACTGTGTGTGTTGCAGTGCGAGGATAACACTTACACAATTAGATTTAGGTGAATAAGAGAAGTATTTTTTACTGTTTGCCCTTCCTTATCCAAAAACAAGGATAGAGTTTTTCGGGTCCATTAGATATATGGAATGTTATGACATGTTATGACGGAAGTAGTCTCAATTGTATCCCTCTTTAACTGTGTGCATTTTTTGCTTGGTTTCAAGTGTGTATCTAACAGTAGTATGATTAAAATGGAAATTAAATTGTTTTTATTATTTTTTCTAAAACTTCTAAGATACAGGCCTTGACCAGTTACTGAGCAGAGGATATATGGTTTGATCTATATTCTATAACTGAATCATCATTATATTGATATGACGTGGCTACATGGTATCATTAGGAATTAGAACACAAATAATTGTGTCCATTGTTTGTAAGTGTTGAAACCTATAGGAGCACCCTTTTCTGTCCCAAGATCCTGCTAATTCTCCTTTACACAAACAGAAATCACACATAAACAAAGTAAAGATTTTAAAGAACGAACACGGCATAAGTCTGATATTCTGTTTAAGTGTCAATTTGGTCAGGTGCTCACATTCCAATGTGTATACATATAACAAAACCATCTTGTAGCTTGCACATTCTGTAGATTCCGATTAACATAAGACATGTATGCCATGAAGTATATTTCAGAAACTAACATGTTATTGAAAGGTTTGTGTTCCTGCAAGTTACACCTCCTGACATGCTTTCTCCTAGGCATAAAAAATATGCGCCTTTCTGGTTGATTCTCACTGCCTATGGCTTCGTGTGGGTTGAGTATCATTTCATACACATTTCCGGGGAGAGGGGCTGCACACCGCGCGCGCTGCGTGTGCTGTGCATCGTCAGGGACGTGCGTCAGGGCGGATGTGCCCGCTTCCTGCGTGATATATGATTTCAATGCCCAAGGAACAGCAGAGGTGACAGAAAGTGGATCACTTGGAATTAAACTCCTGCTGAGAGATCGGAGGGCATTTATGCTACTTAGGCCCGCATTCATGCTGCCATCTCTTCCTAATCTTCTATGGGGTCTTCTGCCTCCCATCTCTCTCTACAGGATAATCTCTACCCCGACAGCAGCTACCCATTCCATTCCTCTACGCCCACACATATATTCTCCAGTTGATCCCTTCCCCCTCAATCTCATAAAAATCCCACCTTCTGAACTTCTCCCTCCCCCCCCCCCCCAATTTACATGTACTTGTATGTACTATATGTAAGCACTCCCCTCCCCCTTAATCTTGGTACACTGTATGTCCCCCATCTCATACATGCTCTCCCCCCTCACCCACCCCACCCCTACCCCATCCTACATCCCTTCCATCCTGATCAGCGATCTTATCCCCATCCCCAGCGATACTCCATGGCATACATATTATGTCACAGTATGCAGCATAAATCATGTTAACTCTGTGAGTGCCATTGGTGTATTTGTGCATATATAATACACACAGGATATCATCTGATAGGTAGTGATAGCACTGCCCCCACACGCATCACACAACACATTTCAACATACAGCTAACATTTTTGTCGCATTCCTCTTCCCTTGTTCTAACCTATATTCTTAATCACCTCATCCTTCCACCCATGCACTCTTCTTCACTCATCCCGTCTCCTCTTACTTTCCTATCTCAAGCTACCATGTTTCAACATTTATTAAACTGTAATAAAGTTTGAACAAAATACCAAAGCTTCCCTGAAAGCAGCTATGGAATCAAATATATGCCTATGTTGCAATTAAGCAACTATGATGTCAGGAATGGGGGGGGGGGGGGGGGGCATGCCAGCAAAATACTTGAGCACTTTGAACTGCCCATCTAGGGTCACATTCTCGGCCTGACATGATAAATCTTTATATGACCTTTCCACACTTGATGTTGATGATGATGATTTTGAAAGTAATGTAATTATATTGTGGTGGTGGTGGTGGTGATGGTGATAATAATGATGATGATTATAGTGATGGTGGTAATGATGATGGTGATGATGATCGTAATGTTGAAAACAATGATGATCATCATAGTAACGACAGCGAGGAATAATGATGATAAGCAATCTACGCTGGACTAGACCCAAGGACTGTTGTCGCCAGCTATATGACTTTGATTGAACCTTCTAAATGCCCACGAACCTAATTCACCCTGTGCCGTGCACTGTACTCAGCGCTAGTTGTACGCAGCGTACACTAGTTATCCATTAGCTCAGCTGCAGTTGGGACCTGGCACTTTATACGTCTTTTCCTTGCCCTTGTAATTGATTACAATTAACAGATTGTTCACAGCAGGCAGTGTTTAAATTGGGTTTTAAAATGTAACATGGAGGGCCTTTGCCCTTTGCTTTCCATGAGAAATCTGAAGCTTGTTTGCTGTAGTTGGCATTTAGGGAGGAAGAATGTGCCGAGAAGAATGATTTCGGGTAAGACAAGGGAGTCTGCTTGTTTAGAAACAACATGTGATGAAGCCACTTTTTTTTTCTCTCTCTCTCTCTCTCTCTCTCTCTCTCTCTCTCTATTCCCTTTCTCTCTTCTATATCTTTTTCTCTCCCCCCCCCGCCTCTCTCTCTCTCTCTCTCTCTCTCTCTCTCTCTCTCTCTATCTCTCTCCCTTTCTTTCCCCCCTCTCTCCCCCTCTCCCTACCCCCTCTCTACCCCCGTCATTATCTCTATATTATATGTGTTGTGTCAAATATCAATATAAAAATTAATGTATGATATTTCAGGGAAATCATTTTTAGGGAAAAAAAAGTTTCCATCGTGGTCTATTGTTATTCACAGGGGCTCTTTTGTTGCCTAACAGGAGATATTTTTCCCTGCTCCCCCCCCCCCCCTCCCCTCCCTCTTTTCCTTACTGATCAGCACAAAAAAAATTATTATAGCTGTTATCTGATTTCAAATGAATTACAGCCATTCATTGTAGTTCACTATGACCTCCACTTGCTTACGTACATGAATGAATATACTTTTGATGCACAAGTAATCAGAAGCTGCTAATTATGCAACGTGAAAAGGTGCCATTATTACATGGTAGCATATATGGGGGCTCCGTTTGTAAGCAAAGCTTGCACAAAAAAGAATTATATTTTATAACCCATCAAGTGATGTATCCCAATGTCAGTGCGGTGTCTTTTCACAAACATTGCCAAGAATAATTAATGGTTGCTTTCGTTCTTTACTTCATAAGTAGTACATACTTTGAGAGGTTTCTCCAAATGAATAAGATGTTTCTTGATCATCATTAGGTGACAGGATGGGGTAGGGTTTCCATTTGAAGCAGAGCTATTGCTTAAATGTTTTTTAACAGTGTGGATTCTCTGTTCTTTCTGCAAGTATCTTGTGTCTTGTGTGGTTTCTGTTTCAGATTAAGGTATGGTGATGTGGCAACATATGTTGGGCTTCATGTTTAACCAGAGCTTCCATAAATGTTTAATGTTATGTCTCCTGAACTCTCCTTCTAGAACAATATTTTGTTTTTAGTAAAAGGGTGGTTTCTGTTGAAAACGGGCTTCTTTCTAAGCAACGCTGTTTATGTAAATGTTTAAAATTATATAAACCACAAATTAAGGTCTTCCAGTGTCATATATTCTCTTAATACAACTATCTGGTGTGTGTTTTCATCCAAAACAAGTTAATCATCCATAGCAATTAATTTCTAGGGTAGTTATGAGACTTTCATTGTATAATTGAGTATTTGGATAAATTGTTTGGTGATGTGAGAGGTGGAATTGGTATTCTAAAGCAGGCATTCCATGACTAGTTTTGTATCTTAGTATTGGGTATGTGCATGAATATGTAGATGATGTTAAATATGGACCTGGTTTTCTAGAGCTTAAACCTATTTACTATTTACATCTATTGCCGTCTCCAGCTGATTGCTATTAGATCTGGAATCTTGAAAAAAAAAAGTCTAATAACAATCAGAATCTGAAATATATCATAAAACTCAAAGGGAATTCACAAATTTTTTGTTGTTGAATATCTTATCATTGCTGAATATGGAAGGAAAGATATGGAGCATTGTGTGTTATAATCACATATGTATTGAAAATGCAGCCATGTTTACGAAAAGTAGAAAATATGGTAACTTATACACACACAAGCAAGAACCCAAAATACTTGAACTAAAAACTGACATGTTCCTGTAATAATGGTGAAAATCCCAGCATATTCATAATTCCCTATTTGATGTGACAGCCCATGCAGCTGCAAGCAGTACATGCATGCTTCATGGGTACAGTAGATTGCTCACAAAGTTAAAGAAATTGTCACCATTTTTAGGCCCCATAGTGGATGCATTCCTGCACACTATGGCTGCCCACACACTCGCACCTCACACACTCATAAACACACACACACACACATGAAGACACATGAATATATTCTGTATCTCACTACCAATCACGGATGCATACACACAGACTCGGGCAAAGAGTCCACAGTAAAGATCTGTTTTGATTATTTCGCCGATTCCGATTGCGGCTCCCACAGGCATTTATAGCACATCTACTTATCGCACGGATCGAAGGGCAATCCTTCCTTCTCGTCCACTTTCTCGCGCCGCTTTCTCTCTCTTTCCTGCATGTGCTGGGAGCCAGTGGCCACATGGCCCCCAGGGAAAGAGCGCCCTGCTCTGTTTGTGATCAACTCGGAATCAGAAAAATCTTGCCAAAACCAAGGCAGGCTCTTTTTTCCAAATAGCCGATGTTTGTTCGTTTGATGATATGATATGGTTCTTACCAATGCATGTGTCTCCATCTCGATCGTCCATTCTCGTTCTCTATTTTGTTCACTTAGTTTTTCGTCCATTCTTTTTCATCAGTCTTTATCTCTCTAGTTGCATTGTTTTCTAACTTGCTGTAGATTTCTTTCTCTCTCTCTCTCTCTCTCTCTCTCTCTCTCTCTCTCTCTCTCTCTTTCTCTCTCTCTTTCTCTCTCTTTCCCTCTTTCTCCCATTCTTTTGCTTCTCCCCCTTCACCCTTACTCCTTCTTTAAAAAAAGGTTTCATAGTTGCATGTTTTGTGTAGTAAGCAGGTAAACCACCTTGCCTTGAGAAGTGGGTCAGGTATGCTCAGCTCCCATACCATCCTCGTGATTCCATGAATCTCCATGCACTTGTAGGCTATATGCCCTTTGGGGGATGGGATATAAGTAATATATGACCGCCCAGCTCGAAACTCACAAAAAGTCGCAGGGTACGATTTTCTGTAATAGACCAAAATATGTCATTTTGGGTTGACCACATCAAATTTTTGAAGTTTGTCCTATCTGGCCAAAAACTCGCCGCCCGGCCGCCGAGCAGACTACTTTTTGGGGTTGACCATAGCTTTAGTGACAGATGACATGCAATACATATTGTAGGAACAATTGTATGATATCTGGGTGAACACTAATCAAAGCTTTGTCTCAACGTGATGGATGTTATTGTTTTCCTCTGACTCTTGCTTGCTTCAAAGCCTTGCTTTCATAGCCTTTTTATCAGCCATTGAGGTATCTTTGCACAAGTTAACACATGTCAGTATCACAAGCAGAGCTTAGTTCAGAAAGCAGTTTTTACGATGCTACAACATGACATGCCCCAATCAGTGCTCTGGTGCCCATTTCTGCATTGTATTAAAAACACCACTGTAATGGCTGCAATTTGCATCAGCTGCCTGTTTTGGAATCCCTGCACCGAGGAGCAATGAGCAATGAGCGTAGGGGAAGGGCAACCAATCATTTCGCACAGGTGGTAGGAGATGTGCGCTCTGACACCTCAGCAGCGGATTTGCCAGAAATGCACTGTGTGGTGCTCAGCGCTCGTCTCGTTTCGTCTCACACCTTGTCTGATGCCCCAGCATCAGTACCCTAGACGTATGAATGGGGGCTGGGAGGATGTATGAATGGGGCTGGGAGGATGTATGAATGGGGCTGGGAGGATGTATGAATGGGGCTGGTAGGACGTATGAATGGGGCTGGGAGGAAATATGAATAGGGCTGGGAGGACGTATGAATGGGGCTGGGAGGACGTATGAATGGGGATGGAAGTACGTATGAATGGGGATGGGAGGACGTATGAATGGGGCTCGGAGGACGTATGAATGGGGATGGTAGGACGTATGAATGGGGATGGGAAGACGTATGAATGGGGCTGGTAGGACGTATGAATGGGGATGGTAGGACGTATGAATGGGGCTGGGAGGACGTATGAATGGGGCTGGAAGTACGTATGAATAGGGATGGGAGGACGTATGAATGGGGCTGGGAGGACGTATGAATGGGGCTGGAAGTACGTATGAATAGGGATGGGAGGACGTATGAATGGGGCTCGGAGGACGTATGAATGGGGATGGAAGGACGTATGAATGGGGATGGAAGGACGTATGAATGGGGCTGGGAGGAGGTATGAATGGGGGCTGGGAGGACGTATGAATGGGGCTGAGAGGACGTATAAATAGGGCTGGTAGGACGTATGAATGGGACTGGTAGGACGTATGAATGGGGCTGGGAGGACGTATGAATAGGGATGGGAGGACGTATGAATGGGGCTCGGAGGACGTATGAATGGGGGCTGGGAGGATGTATGAATGGGGATGGAAGGACGTATGAATGGGGCTGGTAGGACGTATGAATAGGGATGGGAGGACGTATGAATGGGGCTGGTAGGACGTATGAATGGGGATGGGAGGACGTATGAATGGGGATGGAAGGACGTATGAATGGGGATGGTAGGACGTATGAATAGGGATGGGAGGACGTATGAATGGGGCTGGTAGGACGTATGAATGGGGATGGAAGGATGTATGAATGGGGATGGAAGGACGTATGAATGGGGATGGTAGGACGTATGAATAGGGATGGGAGGACGTATGAATGGGGCTGGTAGGACGTATGAATAGGGATGGGAGGACGTGTGAATGGGGATGGTAGGACGTATGAATGGGGATGGGAGGAGGTATGAATGGGGCTGGTAGGACGTATGAATAGGGATGGGAGGACGTATGAATGGGGATGGGAGGACGTGTATGAATGGAGCTGGTTGGGTGTATCAATAGAAGAGTGGGGGCAGAGTTTGAGGTGGGATTACGATAAATGGGGAGGGCAAAAGGATGAGGATGGGATGCAGGGGATGGTGCATGGGGGAAATGTGGATGAAAAGGGGGAAGAAGAAGTATTGATGAAGTTGGGAAGAAATGTAAGGTCGTGAATGGGGGTGGAGGTGAGAAGGAGAATGGAGATAACATGGATCAGAACAAAAGAAGGGAAAGGGGAAAGGAAGAGATGATGGAAGAGATGGTATATGGTGTATGACAATGGGAAAAGAGGGATGTTGATTAGAGCATATATAATGTGAGAGAATATGATTGGTTAAATATATTGGAGAAGGAAGGGGGGTAGAAAGCATAGGATTTGTGCTCGATGAATGATTAAAGTACAAGCAGAATAGAGATGTATGGGCAAGATGATGGAAGATTAAGCAAAAATAACAAGAGGAAGAGAGAGAAAAGGGAAATATGTGATGGTTTGTAGAGCCAAAGGAAAGAAGTGAAATACAGAATGATCATCTTGAATAATGAGACAGCGGAAAAAGATGGAGTGATATAAGAAGAGAAAAGAAACATGGAGAAGATCAGAAAGAAGATAAAGAGGAGGATATATTGTAATGATAGAGAGATGACAGCATAAATGGATGTGGGAGAAAAGTACGAAAAGACCCATTGTAAGGAAATGAATGTTGTGGTTCTTGATGGTTTGCATGGTAAGAATACGATACAATTAATGTTCACGGTGACACCGATGGACATTTGTTATAGAGGGGAACTCTTCAATGCGCAGTTTGCTGTGTACAGTGAGGGACGGGAAGGATGAGAGGGAAATACAATGAAAAGTGAGCTAGAACAGAAATAAAGAAGAGGGTAAGTATGGAGACTGACTGTCAATTGAAAGATAGAAAAAGGAAGAAAGATGCAGTAGGTCAAGGGGTAAAAACAATTATTGAAATAGAGAAAACAAAGTCAGATATTAGAAACGAATAATGACAGATGAAAACGTCTTGTGTGTGGGGAGGGGGTCGGCACATCGCAGACAGAAGCATACGCAATCTAAATGATATCACTGCTAGAAACAGGGCCAGAGGGGGAAATATTATTTGTTGATGTAATTCAGTTTGCGCCCTATTTGTGGTCTGGCAGCGTATTTAATCAAGGGAAAGGGAATGATAGCGCCCAAATGCAGCTGTTCTGGGTAAGCCAGCACTTGCCACGGGTCACAGAGTATTTATATCCATGTGTGGATACTCACTCTGCAAAATGAAAGGTTTTGTTTATTGATTAATTGCACTGCTCTGTGTGACATATGCGACAGGCTACTCATTTTAATTTCAACTGACTGATACTTTTGTTCTGGATCTGGGTGGCCACACCATGCACTGTGGCCATAGAGTAATACTCTTGACACCCCCACCATGCTCTTTTCTCTCTCTCCCTCTCTCTCTCTCTCTCTCTCTCTCTCTCTGCCCCCCTTCCTCTGTCTGTCTCTCTGTCTCTCTCTTACTCTAATTTCCTCGCTCTCTGTCTTGTTTTCTTTTTCTATATCTTATTCATCTTTCTTGCTCTTTGTATATCCATCACCATTTGCTCTTCTCTTTTCTCTATCTCCTTCTTTTTCTCTCCATCCCTTATCTATTTCCCCCATCTGTCTCTCTCTGTCTCTCTCTCTCCCTGTCTCTCTCTCTCTCTCACACACACACACACACACACACACACACACACACGAGCACATGCTTACACACACACACCCTGTCTCTTTCTTTCTCTCTCTATCTCTATCCCTCACCTTTATGTTTTACCTCCTTCTCCTGCCCTCTCCTCCTTCCCCACTACCTCCCCCCCCCCTCCCCTTGCCCCCTTACCACCATCTGCATCCCATTCTACCAGACTATTTTGAGCAGCTTCTTCAGTAGAACTGGCATCCAGGTTGGATTAACCCAGATCCCCTATCATTGAGAATTCCACGTTACCTGCCAGTCGTTGGAGTCCTAAATGAATGATCTCTCCTAATGAGGAAGTTTTTCTACATGTAGTTGTAGAGATCCCGACCAGTACCATTTTGTGGGATTTATTAGGATATGTTGCACAATTGACAGAAATGTTCTCCCTCTCCCCCTTTCCCCCTGACCTGCATTTCCCTCCCTCGTCTAATCCGAATACAATTTTATTTATGGACATATTTGTTGCCCTTTTTAATCATGATATTGTACTTAATAAATTTCATTTTGCAGGCATCCCGGTTGGTTTAAGTAAGATACAGGCTGAGTGTTTCAGGCATTATTTGAATTCTTTATCATTGATAAATCACATATTTTCCAACTGGACTTATATGTTGTTTTGGGGGTTTATGCAATGATTTACAGCATTTTGGGTAAAGTCTGTAAATATGGGCACCAGTGACTGCATGCACATTTTTTGGTGGTAGGCTTTATTTGTTTTCTAGAGAGGAGTGGTGTATTTGTATTTGATATGCAAGGTAAAGCAATGTCATGCATATACATGAAGGGGCCAATATACTCCCGGGTTTTAAGAATTGGGATGGGGGTTGGGGTAGGGGGGGGGGGCAGTTATCCTTTTGATCATGACCTAGAGAGTGATGCAAATATCCTTTCCTATCTACAGTTTTTCTTTTCATGTGTGCAGACATATATATATATATATATATATATATATATGTGCCCATGAAAAAAAATGTACCAGGGCTCAATGCTAGCAGGCACCTGGTACACAAGAATACTAAAAACTTCCGGACTTTATTTGAAAAAAAAAAAATATTGTGGAGCTCTGTGTAGCCACACATATACAGTATGTACGTAGAAAGAGAGAGAAGGAGTGAGAGAGGGGGCGGGGTGAGAAAGAGAGAGGGGGGGAAGGGGTGAGAGAGAGAGAGAGAGAGAGGGGGGGGAGAGAGAGAGAGAGTGGGAGAGAGAGAAAGAGGGGGGGGGGGGAGAGAGAAAGACAGATGGGTCTGCAGAGTGGGACTCCCCAACAGGGAGTATGTTTACAGTATGTACTATATGAAAACTGTGCATGATGGAGTAGAGAGTCAGTGAGAGAGGGCACAAGATAGAAATGTGGAGGATGTGGAAATGTCACTGGTGTAGCATTTCTCTCATATGATACCAAACCGGGATCAGGTAAATTGATTCAGTGAATATGGGGAAAAGTTGAGACTTACTGTAACTTGAAAGGGATTTGCAGGGTATCCAAACGACAGGCATATATATTCCATTTGCAGCTTCTTTAAGATTAAAGAGAGACTTTTCAATGTTTCTCATGATCTTGATTATTATGCTACTCATGGGTCTTGCTCATTTAATTCTTCATTAGTACTATTGCAGTAGTGTCCCTGTCTGTACCAAGATACATTTGATATATGAGACTTAATCAACATTTGGCATCTAATCTCACTTCTGGTTGCAGAACTGACTGCATATATTTATATGTTGAAACACCAACAAAGTTTTGCTTAAAATATGCAACACAAAATTACATCTATATGAATCATTCATATATAAATCCACCTTTCGATGTTCTGTTCTCTTATGCATCTTCAGTGCATCTTCTACAGATTTGCGATGGTCTACAACTGGACTTGTGATATAAATTGTAACTCTGTACATTAGATTAGAGATATGGGTTCGGACTTGCGATCGTTCATTCAGATCTATCGCAATTCTGTATAAGATGTGGCCCAAGTGCTCTTGTCCTGATCACATGTTCACATCCTCTTGTTATGCCTGACCCCATTCCTTGCTTGTAGTTCCTTGTTAATTTCAGAATGCCAGGTGGCTTGGAATACCCACACATTCTAATGTCAATTACATGAATGTTATGCAAAGCCCTGTGACCTTGTTTTTCTCAGTGGCCTAATTATTTCACTGGTGTGCTCCTCATTTCGAATGTACGCATCCCACAGCTTGTGGATATGGCAAAGGGCACAGGTTACGTAATGAAATCATCAGTGCTGGATTTACGGAGCAAAAATTTGACGCAAATGTGAGCAATTCCAGCTCTGTATGTCTTGTTTGTAAGCTTAATTAAGTTTATATAAGCAGATGGAGCTGTGGCCTAGTTTGAAATGACATTATTTAAAGTTGCAAATGATCATTGCATGAGCATGTATTTGTGCGCATGTGGCAAGAAATATGTGAATTTCCTCCATGTACACTCAATACTTTGGCCGTTTTTCTTTTCATTAGTTTTTTCATTTGTGTTTTCAGCTTGTTGCCGTATATTCTTAGTCAAGTCATCTGGTTTTTATTTAGCTTTATCCTTCAGTTCTCTTAACTGAAGAATAATACTTAAATGGAAAGCAGGTGGCTGTGTTAACATGAAGTGTATTAACTTGGGGTTATTTCTAACTGTAGAGACAGCTCAGATATATGAATACTATGTAATAGTGCTATTCTTCCTCATGTGATATCACACTGAATATGACTTTGGAGGTCTGGAAAATAAGTACAAATATTAACATTTTATTACATGCACAAAGCAAAAATATGCTTGCTGTACAAATCCAAACACACAACATCATAAACACATATAAATACACATGCACTCACAAACATACACTTAAACAAGAATACACACACTTTTATATTTCTACCTCTATACACCTCTCTCTCAATTTCTCCCCTCTTTCTCTTGCTCTCTTTCTACAGTTCTAATTCTTTCTTCCACTTTCCCCTCTCTCTTTATATCTCTGTCTCTCTCCCCCTCTCTCTCTCTCTGTCGTTCTATCTCTCTCTTCCTCTTTCTCAATCTTATCTTTCTCTCTTTGTCTCTTACTCACACACACACATACGCACACACACACACACACACACGCACTACACACAAAATAAACTATTCATGCAACATGGGTAGCATGTATCCATGCATAAATATATATATATATATATATATATATATATATATATATATATATATATATATATACAGCATCCTCTTTCTTTTGATATGAGATTCTGTATAACACAGCATTCTCATGCAGTCCTGCATCAGGGAATCAAGTTGGCAATGGAACATGCTTTCACTCAAATTCCGCTCTTAATTAGTTCCCAGAATTAATCTGTATTCCTCTCACTCTCTTCCTCAAATTTGGTTAAGCCGCTGTTCCGTTGTTCAACCAACTCTACCAACAAGACTTTAATTGATTGAGTAGTGTGTACATAATGGATAATGAGTTAAACACACATACACATGTATTAGCCCTCTGGGTTTTGGTAATCAGTGTGTTCACATCAGTTTTAGATCATCATCAACACCACAGATGCACGCACACACACACACACACATACACACATACACACATACACACATACACACATACACACATACACACATACACACACACATATGTGTTAGGCCCTGTCGGTTTTGGTAATCAGTGCGTTCACATCAGTCTAAGATTGTCATCATTGCCTGATATTTAACTTGTGCCTTTATTTTCTTCAAATGTATTTTGTCCGTTTTGCAGAGCAAAAAAAGTTTTATTTGTATAAATACTGTGTTGAGTGGAAGAACACACTTTTGAAGAACATTCCTAAGAATAAAGAAAACAAAAACACTTTGAATGGATTTATTCTGACCATTTCATTTCATCTGGAATTAGCGCCTGTTAAATTAAATTAAATTATAGTCCAGTTCTTGCAGACCAATTCACCTAGGGAAGTTATTTTGAACATCTCAATCTACAAAACTCAGTAAGATGCACTTGGCCAATTGTGCATACTTTTCATTCTTTGTATTTGGACATTAGCATCTCAAAATCAATAGTATAAGAATCTAAACTGTATTTTAGAAACGAGTTGTCATTATTCAAAAGAAATGTGTCCTGTGCTGGCAGCTTTCGTGTGCTCATAAAGAATAGCTAGCAGAGAGGAGAGAGTAGAAGATTCGCTTAGCCAATTGTGTATAATTTGATGCATGCTGATCAGATTACGAGCTGCTAATTGAGTGATGCAAGGGAAACGTCAACACCAGTCTGTTTCTTAGATATCTCAATGTGTGTTTCGCATCATCTCAACGACAAATACACGCCATGTCTACCTGGTAGTGGTGATAGTGGAAGAGGTGGTGGTGCGAAAATGTCAAATATAGCGTTGGTATGATACCATGATGGGGTATGCTCTCCGTACACGTAGGCGAGCAACACGAAGCACTGCGTTGGAATGTAGTCAGTCTGGGTGATGATTTCTTCACCCTCCCATAAAAGTTTGGCTGGTTTGTCTAACCTCAAGTGGAGGACCGACGAAAGATTAAGCACCAGGCAGATGCTTGTATCATAGCCAGGGATGGAAGTAACGACTTGGGGGGTTGGGGATGTGGGGGGATGTTGGTGGGGGAGGGGGGGGCGGGGGTGTCATCATATGTACAGAGACTCTTTCTATATGATCTAGCTTATTTGGAGTGTGCTATATTGTTTACAGTTGCAAAAATCAATGATTTGACTTTCTAACCCACATTCAAATTTCCATGTCAATTATTACACATTTTATTGCCTATGGGACTAAGAGATAACTCCTAATAGTCTATATGTACATTGGTCACTTGGTTTTCATGCAGTATGGATTAAGAGCAGCCATGTCCTCCTATCCAGTTAACCATAACTAGTGTCCTTTGTCAATTTGAACCTCCTAAACCTACACAATCAAATGACTCCAGGACCTGAGAGGATTTTTTTTTATTTATAGCGGCCTTCGTGAAATATTTCAAAGTCTTCACGGTGAGAGATTTGTTGATGTCTGTTGATACTTTGTCAGAAGCTCCTTGAAGGGGGATAGTTTTCTTGGGATGCTATTTGGTGGAATGAAATCTGCTCTCTAGGTCGATGCAAGGTTGTCTTGGGTATGCCTCAGGAGTTCTAGGAGAAAACATAAGGATGTAATATTTGATTCGCAGCATTTTATTGACATGCATGTGACTGTGTGAATATCTGTTGTGTGTGTTCATAATGATTAGAAGTACTTTCTCCTATTTAATCTTACAACCCCTCTTTTACTGGAATGGGTTGTTGCTATGGAAACTACTTGAGAATGTATATTTTATTGATGAGAAAATGATGCGTGTGAGCAAAGTGCATTTTTCCAGAGCACTGATCACTTGTTATTCTAACCGTAATAGTCTCTAAGGATAAGACTGACAAGATCAAATATTAATCATAAAGCTCTCTACAAACATCCACCGAGCTTCTTCCACAAGTAATCTCAGGCTGACTGAAGAGCCATCATCACCACGCATCTGCCAAACTGTTGCTGTCGACAACCAGATAAATAATTCAGCCCCTCGGTTTTGCGAGGTGACCGTATTCACGCAACTGCGCTGACATCACGAGAGCCCCGAACTCTCCAGCGACCATCCGCGGCTCGCGAATCAATTTGAAGGTCGTCTGCGACACCTCGTGCTTGACTCGCATGCGGCTGCTCTCTCTGGCTCCGATCTCTTTAAACGACAGGCGTTCTAGTCCGTTTTTTAAAATCGTGTCCTTTGTGTTCAATCACTACCATAGTTGAAGAGGGTAGCCTGTATCACTTGCCTACGTTTATACAGCACTAATGGCTTGCTCTCTCCTTCTCTCTCCCCCTCTATCTCTCTCTCTCCGTCTCCCTCTCTCCCTCTCTCTCGAGAAGAAGGGGCCCGAATGCTCAACCAGAAAATGGGAGATGCAATGATTCCATGCTGATAGCACCCGCACTCAGGCTGATAATCTTTGTAAAGTGTTGCTATTTTTTGCTTGTAATATATTCTGACCACATCTCATTTGTCTTATAAGAGATAGATGAATAGATAGGAAGGGACAATCTACATGCTGTGAATATTTGAAAGAGGTTAAGGTATATTTGTATGAACAGATCTCATCTCCTTCATCCAGTATGACATAGGTTTGGTCCCCAGGGAAAAGGAGATTAAGGTCGAACTTGAGAATTTGTTCAAAGTCATATTTCATGCTAAAGTAAACATGAATTCCAAAGAGGTCAGCTTGATTTAAAAGGAAAATAATTGATGACCCCGTTCCTTGTTTAAAAAGCTTTAAAACAGCAGTAGTAATGCATTTGTATGGATCATAGATACAATGCACATTCACTTGTACATGTATTAGTTATAGAAGTATATTGTAAAAGGAACTTTATATTGAAATACACATATTCTACATATGTGATATAATTTTACAATCAATGAATCCATAAAACGCATAGCATGTGCACACCTCACCCATTCTTTACTGCTATTACAACTGCACAATATTTCTGTTCTATCATAATATTATCTAAATATTGATTCTAGTTTTGTGGTAAAATGTGATGTTTTTGCTTGACCAATTGAGGAATCTTTACCAGAGACTGCTAGCAACACGAGCTATTATCTGTTCTTTTTTTGATACCTGAAGTGAAGTGGCTATTGTTTGCAATTTGATTGTGTGATGTATAGAGAGAATAATAGACATAGGCGAGTGAGGAATGATTATATGGTTCATGGTTATCTAGTGCAGCATGCCTGCCATACTAGCCTACAAGCTTCAGATAAATTTATCAACTCCTTTCTGACTTATAATAACAATAAATCATCGCATGACATTTAGACAGTGAGATACTGTTTCAGGATGGGATAACAAGCATGTCATGCTGACAGGATTCCCGATTAAAATACGCCTACTTCATGTACCAGCAAATAAAACCCACACCATTCTTCATCATGCTGTCTTGTACCATTGAATTTAATCTTCGTAATCAGACTCCAAGCCCAGTACACTTGTGCGGTGTTTTTTTTTTTTTTTTTAGTTGATTGCAAGTATCCTCTTATATTCCATCATTAATGATTGGCATTTGCACATGAATGGGAATCAGAAACTCTGAAACAATTGTCTTTCAGTGTATTGTGCATGGTTACATTCAAATGTGCGGCATAAACGTGTACACTCCAGCTCAAAGGAATTGGCATAGGGAAAGGGAAAGGGAAGAAAGGGAAGGAGCCGCAGTTTTAAACCGTGATATATTTTGTCCAGTTCAGCATGAAACACGATGCGTTAGCCTAAAAAGCATCATGCTTCATGCTGAACTGGACAAAATATATCATGGTTTAAAACTTTCTTCCCTTTCCCTTTCCCTATGCCAATTCCTTTGAGCTGTAGTGTACATATATCTTAAATAATAGCCTGTGTAATATTCTTTATACTTAATTGTCACATATTTTTCTTTTGTTCTGTGTGCAGACTCAAGAAAAACGTTAAAAGATGTCTTGGAGGAGTTCCACGGAAATGGCGTGCTCTCAAAATACAACCCAGAGCAGGTAAGTGTCATGTTGTACTCTTCATGGAAGCATTTCCCTTCTCTCCATCCTCCTCCCCCATACAATATACTCTTCCTTTCTCTACATCTCTTCTCTCTCCCTTCTCTCCTCCTGTTCTCATTTATTGCTTTGGTTCTATCTCTTGAATACCCCCTTACTCTTTCTCTATCTTTCTCCCTATTTCTTTCTCTCTTTATTTTCTCTCTCTTTATTTTTCTGTCTGTCTGTCTGTCTGTCTCTCTCTCTCTCTCTCTCTCTCTCTCTCTCTCTCTCTCTCTTTCTCTCTCTCTCTCTATCTCTCTCTTTCTCTTTCTCTTAGTTATTCTCTCTTGTTCATTATCTGTCTCTCAATTCCTCTATCAATCTCCCTCTTGCTTTCTATATCTCCCAGTCCCCCACCACCATACCTACCACCATCCTTCCTATACTGTTTGAACAAACTTCTTCATGACCAAATTTGGGGAGCTGTCCTTTCCCACCTCCACAGTACCCTGCGTATGTATGTATATGCTGACGGTGTCAAGAACTGTGATAATGCTGCCCTGGTGACGTCAGTTCGTGCTTCACCACTCTGCTTCACCACTCTGCCCAATCTCCCCAGTGATACCTGTACATGTGAATTTATGCAGCCTGTCCAAATAGCTCGCTATGCAATCAATGCCATGCTAAAAAGTGTACCTATACATTCAAGAATATCTAATACATGGTGTATACTATATGCAGTATTTGTTTGTATGTCAATATTTTTTCTTGTACATGTTATATTTGTTAGATATTTTAATATGTGTATCCTGTAAGAAGGGTTTTTATGCCAAGGTGACTGTGTAGATACATGTACTAGTGAACTTAACTTTGCATTAAGTGTATAGGAACCAAAATCTTATTTTTAGCTCACAACAGTGAGATGAATGCCTTGAGGATGTTGACAGCATAGTGGAGCCTGAGATCAAATGCACTGTGATTGCAATCAAATGCAATCAGCTCCATACATTGACTGCAGTCTGACTGCAATAGATGGCACTCGGCTGCGATGTTGATCTCAGGCCCAACTGTATGCAATAGTGGTGGTGGTAAAATGTGGACATGCTCAACTTGAGGAGAACAACCTGAAAGACTTCATTCAGGCTCTTTGTCAAATGAATGTCATGAATCTGCTGCAGTAACTGTGATATTTACATCCCCAGGTGAATATACATTTGTATATTTGTTTATTAGTAGTACATATATGTTCCTAGGGAAAGATAAAATGGAAACATGTGGGGTCAAAGGTTATGGTGAACATCAGAGTATCAGGTCATGTGACATTTAATATTGAGGGGGAAAGAAATATTTCATTTGTTTCTTTGGCAGGAGACATGGGTATGTATGTATTATATGATTGTGTTCATGGATTTCACAAGCTGCTCCAGTTCGTGTGGAGACTATCATTTGAAACTACCTGTCAAATCAAGTTGTAGTTTAAATAAGCTCCAGAGAGATGTAGATCCCCCTCAATCCCTGCCTGAAATTGCAAGCCAATTATCTCATTGCCTGGCATCAGCGAAACATGCGTGTTACCAAATCACTCCTTTGATGGGGGAGAGGTAGCGGGGATACCGCCTAGCACACATGGCTGCCACAACCATTTATATCCTCATTGATGCACTCCGAATCAAGCCTCTCAAATCTCATCTTACTTGCAAATCGCTCTATTATTAGCCCCGCATGGAGATGCTCCCGCCAAACCTAATCTTCTGCTTTCGTCACTCGTGGGATGCCGGGGAGAGCCGTGGTGGCTCTGTTTGTTTTTAATCACGGCCTAAATTGGCGCTTTTAATGACGTAATTGGAGCATTGTAGGGTCTTGGCACTAATCTGAAAATAGCCATACTGGAGGATTGGAGGACTTATTTCTGTGGATTGGATCTGTAATTGTCCATAAGATGTATTCGAGATGGCACGGAATCTGCCATTGGGGGCGGTATCTTTTTAAGTAATTGTACTTGTCATTCTAAGACTGTCATACTTTTTTTTAGCACATCGATTAATGAATGAAGATTTTTCTTTTGGGAGCAATTTAAAGCTGATCAAGTCATCAAATATACATGACAGTGTAGTGTGGTGCTGTTGTCGTAGGCGGAGACGAAATATGATCTGCTTTTTGCGTAGACAAGAGCGATTGAGTCATTGACGATAAAGAACATGATGTATGAGAAAGCATCTATGAGCTTTGATGTTGTAGTGGTTATGTAGTGCACTAACCAAAAGAAAATGGCCTGTACTGCTAATGTTGGTGTGCAGTCAATTAGGGTGATTCTACTTTACCTACCCATAACACACTATACCAGTCTGGTTTGTATTGAGATGGAAATAACCATTGTCATTAAATAACTGCTGGTACCCTGGATCTTTTTATTGAGGGACTGTGCTCAGACAACGTTCTTTGATATAACATGACCGCCGCTTCATAAAAACTCAAGACATTCAGGTGTTTTGAACAATATGCTATATTTTGAATTAGGCAATGCCTAATACAAAATATGAAATAGGTTGGGGATGAGCGCAGGGAAATGTTGATAAAATTGTAGAAAGAATGATTTGTAACTTTTTCAGACAAAATTGAGATCGTTTCAGTGAAGGATGAAAAACTTATTTATTACATATTTGTTAGGAAATATGATTGACCAATGTGTTATATGGATGCATATCTCTGACATGTTTTCCACATTATTTCACATTTATCTCATTAACAAAACAATATCATATGAAATTCACAGAATTATATCTTTAAAAGATATACTGCTACTGCCCATGCACTTTAGTACATGAAGTGGTTCTGAAATCTTCTACACACACAAAATGTATATCCCAAATTTGCCTCGCCTTTTTGGCAGTGGTCATCCCTGGATCAAAGACTCAAACATGTAAAAGACCGTTGTAAGAGTAAATTACCCTTCGTGCTGATTCCAGTTCGTACACCTCCCTACTGGTACCAACCATTAACCTATGATTTATTGCCAAAAATGTTGCCTAGTTATATCAATTTCATTGATGTAACATGTGAAATGCATGTATCTATAATTTGATAAAAACAGATAGTCAGTTTCCACAGGGAGTTTATGATCTTGTGAACCTAAAATAACTGCATGTTTTGCTCAGCTATGTGTGTATTATTCAGTTGTTAAAAAATGGCACTTTAAAAAATGTTATGTGTTACTATTATCGCCATCAGTGGGCTCTTACAACCTATGGGGAGTTAATCGCCTATGCAATATTGTGATAATCATTAATGTGTTTGACTATCAGGTTTATATGTTCGTACATAGTTGAATATTATCGTAGTTGAATATGTTTTTCATGAATTGACTTGCACGAATGTGCAAACATTGATCTGCTTAAATGTGCTCTTTACTGGTACGGAGTACAGTATATCGTTGAGTATTTGTAGTTTCCGACTGCAGTATCAAGATGATGACATGAGTGGTAAGGACACAGCAAGATCCAGGGCCTGTTGCATATAACATAGAACTACCGTGGTAAGAAAGCCAATCAAATTCAAGGTTTCCATAGATGTTGCCATTGGTAGCAAAGTTGCTATCAAAAGTCAGTTTTATGCAACAGGGCCCAGGATTCAGTCCCCACTAGAATCACATGATTTCCCCTGCATACTTGGGAGTTGAATTAAGTAAAAAAAAAAGATTGAGTTAAAAAAAACAACAACTTGAGTTTATACTTCTTTAGTGATGTCCTTTGCCCATACCTGAGTTTTTGAAGCACGAAAGCAGGCATTTGAAAAGGCAAGGGCTCAGGAATAACAAGACCGGATGTATTATTGAAACCAGTTTGTAATTTTGAGCTTGAGTGTGAAAATTTACTATAGAGTTAGGAAAAACACATGATCGCGAGAACCAAAGATTATTGTCAATATTTTTGGTCTCTGAAAGTGTGCATTGTTGTTGATTAATTACTGTACAAAAATGTAAGTTATTTCACTTTGTCTATGCAATGATGCACTGATAATGCGCACACACCTTATAGATAGGACATTCAATCTAACGATTGATTGAGCTCCATTACATGCCTTGACCATTTAGCCCATTGGTTTGTATCCTCAGCCCATCAACTACGAGGGGTTCAAGCTCTTTATGGAGACCTACCTGGACGTGGACATGCCCGAGGACCTGTGCCGCCACCTCTTCCTGTCCTTCGTTAAGAAGACGCCGTCGGTGACCCGCCACCCAACCCGAGAGAAGGAGAAGAGCCACACCTACGACGTGGGCAGCGCCGTCGCCACGGTGACGACCACGGCCGCCTGCGCCGCCATCACCGGTGGCGGCTCGCCCATTGAGCTCACCGGTGGTCAGACAAGCGGTGGCAACAACAACTCCGATGGTGTGGAGCTCACCAATGGTACGTACATGTATACCCTCCCTTATGCTGTTGGATGGTATCTAATCCCAACTGAAAAAAAATTGACGCTAGTACTCATAAGAGCCCCTGTCTGGGTGAGCCAGAGGAGCAATCAAGAATGATTAGTCTACTGCAGCCAGACCCTTTTAAAGAGAGTATACTGTAATGGGAAGACAAAAAAGGCCTTCAACAGGGTGATTGTGAGCAATCTTCTTACCAATGGTCTTAAATTCATGTATTGTCCATTTTAGAAACTTGCTGAAAATCATTTGCCCTCAAATAATCCGCATTTCGTGTAATTAGTGATTAAATCACAAAACCTCAAAATGTTTGGGCCGAACATTTCGAAATTGAACATTGATCACTAATTACACCAAATGTGGATCATTTGAAGGCAAATGATTTTCAGCAAGTTTCTAAAATGGACCATACATGAATTTAGGACCATTGGCAAGAAGATTGCTCACGATCACCCTTTTGGTGGCTTTTTGTCTTCCTGGTACAGTATACTCCCTTTAATGAGTAGTTTGGATGAGCAATCCATGACAGCCTGGAAGCCAGAGACTAGCCCTCCTCTTCTCTTTCTGCCAACTCATCGCATGTCATCGCTGCTTATCCAATCAGCATCTTTAACCCAAAATGCTTTTTCTTCCCTTTTGAAATTTAAACCGGTATGTCAAAATATGTTTTATTTTACATAATGTTGACTGCTGCATCATGCCTTATACCACATTCAAAATGTGAACCATATGTAGTGTATATATACAATATATGGCTGAGCCTGCAGGCTTTCTTATAGAGGTTACATCCTGTCTCTGCACTAGTTTCAATTTGCAAGACAGTAGCTCCTCTCAAGTCTCTAATTCCGACTATATTCTCCATGCCCTCTCTCGACAGTGACTGCTCTCTGTCCTCTTTCTAACCTCTTCCCCCTTCCACCTGTCTGCTTTTATCTGCTTGTGTCTCTCTCTGTGTCTGTTTCCCTCTCTCTCTCTCTCTCTCTCTCTCTCTTTCTCTCTCTCTCTCTCTATCTCTCTCTCTCTCTCTCTCTCTCTCTCTCTCTCTCTCTCTCTCTCACTCGCTCTCTCTCTCGCTCCCCCTGTATCTCTCTCTCTCTCTCCCCCTGTATCTCTCTCTCTCTCTCTCTCTCTCTCTCTCTCTCTCTGTATCTCTCTGTCCCTCTCTATATCTGTCTCTCTTCATATCATTTTCTCTCTACTGTTTTTCTTTCTGTCTTTTTTTCTTTTTTTCCCCTCTCTCTCTCCCCCTCTCTTTCTCTTTCTCTCTGTATCTCTCTCTCTCTCTCTCTCTCTCTCTCTCTCTTTATTTCTATCTCCCCTACCCTCCATATCCCTCTCTCTCTCTCCTACCCTTCCTCGCCTCTTCCTCTATCATTCCCCCCATCCTCTGCGTGTGCCCCATCCGTTTCTCCCAGTCACTTTCGCTCCCCCTACTCATCTCCAGTGCTTTCGCACCCACTCCGTTAATGGTTACCATTCATATTTCACCCGTGCAGGCAGGAGTAAAGACAAAACAAAGTTCTTAACCCTCTTGACATTTGCACGGTTTGTTAGCACAGCCCCTGCTCTGCCTACTCCTCCAACTGGTTTGGCTTTGCAGCTTTTAGAGTGTATGTACACACATCTTATCAAACGCTGACTGCAGGCCGCCAACGCTCCCGCATCCATGGACCAAATTAGATAAGTGAAAGAGATAACGAAAAGCCCACATCATATCTGGAGATAGAATGCGGAGCTACATCATGTACCGCATTGAATTAAGTATCCATCTCGTTATATCCACCACGTTCTCTCTCTCTCTCTCTCTTTCACTGTGCCCCTGTTTAGACTAGGCTGTGTGCAATCTAATTTAATGCAGTTTTCTCTGACTGTTTGCCGCTGATGTGACAAACACTTTTCCTCTTTGAAGTATGGCAAAGACGGGCTTTGAATGAGCTTTTGAAAATGACAACGCTTTGGAAAGTAAATGACACATGATCATTGAAAAAGAGACATTTCAAAGACCTGATGGATGAGACAAGTATTACATTTTGATTTGAGTGGTTTGAAAAGCAACTGTGCATAGTGATGTTTGAAGTCAAGTAGCACCAATGATGTGAACTGTTTTATCAACAAAGTATGGTTACTATTCAGATCACTGTTACCTAGACTATTGAGTTACATGGTGAAATGGTAAAGAACTTATCAAGAAAGGGCATGCGTTAAGTTGGATATTATCAAAATCACTGCTTTTGCATTGATTCACATTGCAGTTATACCTCCTGTGTCTTTATTTCCATCACAGTGATTCATTTTATTTTACACATACAGTAATCTTAAGAATTCATTGTTTTGTACGGATTCTTTCTGCTCAAGAATGAGATGTATACAATATCTAAATTCTCCTTTATCATTTAACTTAATTGCAAGTGATAATCCTGTGTTCTTATAGTTGTTAATCAACATCGCTGTACATATTACTTTGTGGAGATACTGCGGTGCAAATAGCATGTGGTATACTAATGATACATGCGTAGGTATAGACACAGACTGGAAACGTATACACTCACATGATCACTTTCAAATTGACAGATTGAAAGAAAGCAGAGTGGATAGAAAGTTCTAAATTAATTGCTCATGGTGAAAATGAAAAGGTTAAGAGGGGAGACGGACAAGATTAACGATGCCCCAAACGCAGCCGCGAATTTGCCTCTGACATTTTGCGAGGCGACCACAAAGTTTGGCGAAGTGCATGGGCAGACATGACCATGACCAATTGCTCATTTCGGTTGCAAGGCTGGAGAAAGCTCCGCTCAGATGGGCGGCCATTGAGGACAAATAAAGCAGATTCATTAATTTTCATCGCCATTCCTGTTCATACCCTACTCAGCCACCCACTGGCTTTGTCTGATTTCTGTAATGATTACTTTTTCCTTTGATTTATTCTCTTACCACATCTATATATACCTTCAGCATCTATCATGGGGGCGTAATTTGATTCAGTCGCTCTTGAGATGTTTCTACTCCCCTTTTCCAGTCTCATTGAGTGCTATTTTATTCAATATTACAGCTTTATACGTGTCTGATGTAGCAGTGATAGTTTTATGACGTAAAGATTGTGTGATAGCATGAATGAGTGGTAAAATCTATTTTTACATCTAAATTGGTCACTATGTGTGCAGGAAGAAATGTTGAGATGTATGCTTTGACTGCATAGTCACCGATATCATGATTCACTTGAAAGATGATATAGCTGTTCTTTGACGAAATCACAATCTATGAAATATAATCGTAATAGGCTTTTCGGGGGAAGGGGGCTCTTTTCTACTCTAGTGTGATTACAAGGTTGTATTTTGGTTTGCTCACTTTTGTACACAGGCGTAGGAACCCTATTTTTTACACTTTGAAGGAAACTTTTTCTACAAACCTTGATAATAGGCTCTATCAAATTACTATATTCAGTAGGAATGTGTACAATGTAGAATGAAGAAAAATGGTGTGTTGCAAGGAAAAGGTGGTAATGGAAGTAGAGATATGAGGAGAGGACAAAGAAGGAGGGTGGCAAGGAGACAGTGAGGGAGAAATAGGATAGGGAAGGGAAAAAAGGAAGAAGATGGACTGGAGAAAGTGAGTGACAGAAAGAGAGAAGAAAAAGGGGGAAAATCGGAGGTAGAAAAAGAAGAGGAAGAAAAAAGCAGAAGAAGACTTAGAAAGTGGTTGAAAAATGCATGAACGTGAGAAAGAGAGAGAGAGATGGAGAGAGATAAGCATGAAAAGAGACCTGTTCAGATGTATCACATGAAGATTAAACTTTGACAAATATTGCCAGGTATTGATCTGGGTGAGGTGTGTGGACCATACCTACCTGGTAATTGGATGTGTAGGAGCAGTGCTTGTAGTAGTACATCATAACAGTGTTGTCACATTGCTCGCTCCTCCTGCCCATGCCAACTGCAGCCGGCACCCAGAATTCACCCTCTGCAAATTGGCATGTGTTTACTCTCTTGGGAGCCGGCTGTTTTGAATGTGGAGTGGAAATGTGTCAGGTTTATGAGCACCAGATATGAATACTTGCTCTCTCTGTCTCTCTCTCTCTCTCTCTCTCTCTCTCTCTCTCTCTCCCTCTCTCTCCCTCTCTCTCTCTCTCTCTCTCTTTCTCTCTCTCTCTCTCTTTCTCTCTCTCGCTCTGTCTCTCTCTGTCTCTTGCTCTCTCTCTCTCTCTCTCTGTCTCTCACTCTCTGACTCTCTCAATCCCATCTTCCCTCCTTCACCCCCCCTTCCCCAACGCCCCTCAGTGCGGCTAAGAGCTCTGTGATGATTTCATGTCACTTACATTGCATAATGTGGCCTTGGAAGAACTGCATATAAAAAAAATCAAGAGATTGAGATTGTAAAATATTGTCACTTTTAAGAAAAGAATTATGGAACTCACTTACATATACATATATGCAATTTACTCTTTCCATTACCTTAAAGATTTTGGGCTAGTGGTGATTTCAACATACATTATCTTTGATAAGAAACAATCTTTAATCAAATAAAACGCTGTAGATTATTGACATTGACATTTATATTGTTGACATTGTGAGTTTATTCTACTGTAGCTTCCTGTGAAGAAGAGAAGAATGGCCTAATTGGCACATGCCACATTTGCCTCCTGGGGTTAGATAGTGCTGTTGGTAGAGGCGTGCTGCCCACCCCCTATGATTGGGCTCCTTCCCCATGTACACAGAGGAGAATCACCAAACCCATGCACCTGTAGTATGGTTACTGCTATACAAGAGTGTAGGCCCGGTCCGATTTCACTCGCCTGTTTGATACGAGTCAGCATCGGTTCATGGGGCTGTGGATCGATAGGTAACCTGAATTTACTTGACCTTTTCGGGGAGAAGAAGCCTGACTCGTCTATTCTTAGCACGTATGCCAGGTTTCGGCCAGTAGTCTATCACCCCCCACCACCACAACCACCAACACCACCTTTTTTCCAACATGTTTCCTCAGCAATATCTCAATCATTGTTGTGATATCACTTAGTTTGGTTTTTGTCACTCTTGTTTACCATTGTTAACTCAAAAGATGGTCGACCAACTTTCATCAAACTTGGTGCCATGACAATATATGGCAGGGCAATTAACTAATTAGATTTTGAAACAAGAAGGTCAAATGTCATAGGTCACAGCTTAAGGTCAAACCCTAAAATTTAACTTTTTGACATGACTCAGAGAAATATCAATTTCTGCTTAAATTCTACATAATGAAAGAAAAAACATGTACATGTCTTCTCTCAGCCCCCACCCCCGCCTACATTCACTCTCTCTATCTTCTGTCTCTCCATCTGTCTCCTCAACCCCCGCACCCCTCCCCCCCCCCCTCCCCACACACAAACACACACACATGCAGCTGTCTTTCTCTCCTCTTGATCTGCATACAATGCCAAGATGACAACATCTTATCAGGGTTATGATGAAAAATCCATGAAAGTGTTTGTCGTTGGTAGAGATAGGTCTACGGCAGGCAAGGCCATCTGGCTGATCATTGCTTGCCAGGCAGGGCTCTCCAGGCAGGGCTCATCCTGTCAAGCCCTGTCATCACCAGGACATTCCTCTCACTGGCTACCACAGCAGACAGGAGAGGATGGGGAGGGGACATGGTGATAGAGGGAGAGAGTGGAGGTGGAGTGAAAAAGAGATAGACAAAGAGGAGAGAAATAATGAAAAAATGAAGTGGAGAGAAATAGAGAAAGATGGGGAAGATGGAAAAGAGAAACATAAAAAAGGAGAGATGGAGAGAGGGATGAGAAGAAAGATAAACAAAATGGAGGGGGATAAAGGGAGAGGGGGAGAAGGAGGAAAAGGAGATCAAAATGGAGAGAGAGGGGAGGGGAGAAATGAAAAAGAGGGAAATAGAGAGACAAAGAGGAGGAAAACTAGAAATGAAATGGTGAAGTTAATGTAGGTAAGAGAGTAGGTTAATATCAGCATTAGATAACATATGCCATGTAATTTGTAGATTTAAGAAATCTGTCTTCAATCTGGTTGCTAGCTTAGTTGAACTGATAAAATATGATGAATTATATTTGGGGGAAATTAACAGGGGAAATATTAGTAGGGAGCATTATCCATCCACTCATCCAGAATTAAGCAGTTGGTCATTGTTAGAGTTATGGGCTTTGTGAACCCTGGTCCAGTTAGGGTGTCAGAATTTGCCATGTAACTGCAGTAACTGTAGGGGTTGACTTATGCCCTTTAACATACGTAACAAGTTTATTCATAGGTTGTCGTCTTTTGTGTCTACAGCAGATTATGCGGGAGTCGTGCTACCTGCATATACAAGGGCTTAGTTACAGTACAGATAGGAAATTGATGTTTGGGTTTAACTGTGATGTAATGCACCATGCAAGTTTGAAATGATATCAATAACTAACAATTGATCTGTTTTTAGGCAGATGAACAGATAATCATGTGTTGCAATTTGTCTTAGGTCTGATAATATTGTGATTGATTGGAGATCAGAGGAGTGAGAAAAGATGTGGAAAAGGAGGGCATTTTAGGAATGTGTATTAGAGAAATACCATTTGGCACTGATAGCTATGCAAAATGATTCTTAGCATTTACATGTTTAGATTTTTACAGAACTAACTGGCTGTAAAGGAAGAGATGATTTAGACATCTATAGAAAGGAACAGATAAGGATAGTGTATTGAGGACATTTTCTTTTGGCACATGGAATTTACATAGAGCAGCAGCTTGTCTGGCACACTAAGAGGTCTCATCAAAGATCTATTTCTTCAAAGCAGTATTTCTCTCTCTCTCTCTCTCTCTCTCTCTCTCTCTCTCTCTCTCTCTGTCTCTCTGTCTCTCCTCTCCCTCTCTCTCTCTCTCTCTCTCTTTCTTTCTCTCTCTCTCTCTCTCTCTCTCTCTCTCTCTCTCTCTCTCTCTCTCTCTCTCTCTCCTGTCTCCTCTTACTTTAAATTGGTATTTATCTTTTCATTAAAGCAAAATCCAGGGATATCGGCATCACTTTATAAACATTACAAGAACCATATGCAATCTACTTCACATCACCTATAATAACAACCCCCCCTCCCCCCTTTCACTCTGCCTTTTTGACTCCACCGAGACTAGAGCTAAAAGGGGTGCGCAGTGATTAAACGAAGATCGGCGACAATCCTCATCAGGCTGGGCTGCGGAAGGACCCGGTGAGGCCTAAGCTAGAGCTTTAGCATCTTAACGAGTACGACATCACATCTCATGCCAATCCCTCCCTGATTTGGATGACGTACACCCACTTATTGGAGCCAAATGCTGGAGCTTCATCCGGTTTCTCACAGCTTGTCTCTCTCTGTCCATCTTGTGAAGTTCCTATGCAGAATCTAAGTGCAACATTTAACCAGTTCTTAATGAAGCCCGCATATTTATGGGCTGGCTTTTCTCCACCCAGATACAGGGCAGTGTGACTCCTGCATGATCTGGTGCAAGAACAATATATGACATGACAGAATATGAATAAACTTCAATTCCTTTATAAGGTGCAATTAAGTCTCACCCCTTTGGTTCTTGCTTTAACCACAGCAGGAGGACACTGCCAGCGGTTGCCATGCCGACTTCAAACATTCAAACTTATCTCACCTTTGTTGTTATTTATTCCTGGAGATCATTTCCCTTTTGTGGTTGATTCTGAAGCATTTGGCTGAGTCATATGTTATCTGAGCTGTCTTTGTTTTCAGAATGTCAGTGGGTATTTATGTTAGGAAACCCTAAGTGATACACACACATAGGGAGTTTTTATTTATTCAGACATAACACACACATATATAGGACGTCGCCTTGGTTACTGCTTGCCTGTTGATGTCAAAGACCTGTGTTTCTAGATTAAGTGTTCACAGTATTTTCTTCCAGAGTGTTGCTCCTTTTCCTCAAGGAAGGGAGCAGCTGCCATACATCATTGCATCTAAGTTTCAGGATTACTAATACACCAACTCACACTTGTGCAGACACATTTAGCGCTGATTTGTGTCATCTGAATGTTTGTGGATTTCTGGATCTGTTTTCCCTTTCTTGTAATTGTGCTTCTTCTCTTGTTTTCTCTCTCACATTTGTTACAATTTGTTACATATCATATAGAGGTTTGTATGTGCTTATGTGTCCATTTGTCTTCCCCTGCCTCTCCCCCCTTCCTCTTCCATTTTCTCTCTTTCTCTCTCTCTCTCTCTCTCTCTCTCTCTCTCTAGCTATCTTCATGTTTTTGTGAAATATCTCCAAAATTTCAGTGACAAGTTGTTCAAGTCAAGTGACTAGTCATGATAAGTTTTACTGAATAACACCATCATTCTCTTCCTTATATGTATAATGTTGCTTTCTAACAGAAACATATGTTGAACTTGGACTTGAATGGTGATCAAGCTGTATGTGTATAATTATGTTGTTACTCCTTGATATTGGACACAAGTGCCTAGGAATTCTGGGGATCATTGTGCGGAGCTGCTAGCTGTCGCTGGCGTTGTTTCAGCCCACGCAGTCTGGTGCTTGATTGAAGCAAGGAAGAAAAGTCACAGCGAGGAATGCTTGATGGTGGTTGTTTGTGATAGTGTCCACATGTAGTCTCCTGTCCAGCACGGAATGTCCTATTTATGTCGTTGATGTACAAATGATTCTAGAACCCAATCAAATAACTCACTGGGCAATCAGGGTTTGGTTTGGTTGTATTTCCTTATGCACAATCAATATTGAAATATAAAATAAATAAACAATGATATAGTCATGAATTTCATTATATGGCCGAGAGCCCATATTCAGTAACAACATGAGGATACTGCTAGTAATCCATTGACAATAGCCCCTCTTGTTCAGGATAAATTCATGTGATTCAGCTTACATTAATGTTTGTATCAATTGTATTCATTGGGCTAGTATTCATGATTCAGGTCATATGCTGACCTGTAACATGTACTTCCTCTGACTTGAGGTGCTGCACAACATGTTGACAAACGATCTAAATAGGCATAGAAACCGTTTTTCTGACTGGTGTTTTGTTCGTTGTCTTGTTAATCTAGGTCACGGGCAAGAGTCTGGGGGCGTCACAAGAGGGAGCCCCACACAGTCACGGAGTTCGTCCAAGAAGTCCAACGCCTCTAATGGCACCCCTTCCAGTCATTCCATGCGCACCGATGCACTCAGGGTAGAACAGACCAGCAACGAAAAAGGTAACACAACCCGCTGCTCATGTTTAGATTTTCGGGCTGCATGACCCAACATTTGCCATGAAAATGCAGTAACCCAAAAAGCGTGGCTTCATTGCATCCTATGAGGAATGCAAAGTTTATTCATAGTGTCTGTATAGCAGATTATGAGGGAGTTGTGCTGCTGAGTATCTGATTCGGGAAAAGCCAGCCCACAAATACCCGTCGTCAGCAAAAGAACAGGTTAAAAGCTGGTCTGGCTTCAAGCAGAATACAACCCTGATGATTTAAAATTCTATAAAAGCAGGAGAATCAGAGAAACAGACTGGCCATAAATTTTTAGAAAAATCAGACATATTACCAGGAAGTCAGTATGAATTTGTGATAATCACGATAACGAGTAGTAAAATCTGATCATTCACTGTCATGGGCAACTCCATCGGTATGTTACCGGTATATCGTTTGTGTTATTAAGACAAACCTAGAGCATCATTTGACTTCCGTGGCCATATGTAGGGAATGCTGGGTACAATCTAAGAATACCAATAACCCAGATTTGAGTGATTTGTCACTTGCTTCCTTTTGTCAGAATAGGGCAGTATAGAGCAAGATTGGAGAGGACTAATGGTTATGTGATTATGATTATGAAACTCTAATTACTTCCTCATGACTTGTTTCACAAAGTTTTGCTAAACTGCTTCTCTCATTTTCTTGCGTTTATTCAATTCAACTTATTATCAAGGTGTGAATTCCCCTTTACAGTTCAGTGGTAGGGAATATGGCCAAACCATACCACTGTTATCTCATTACTAGTATCGTTTGTTTAAAAAAATGTAATTGTTTTGAACTGATTCCCTGCTGTGTTCATGAAATTAGACAAGACTGGGACCTATTGCAGAATCATAATGTGATGATTTCTGATTACAAAGTCTTGACCACTTCCACCCCATACCGTGAAATCCCACGGTTTTTGTCTATTTGACTTGATTTGACCCAGGTTTTGGGGTTAAAGAGAGAAGTGGTGTAGGCTAAGGAACAATACAAGTTCTATTCGGAGTGCATAATTGATAAGAAAGAGGTCAGGATGAATATCAAATAAAAGCAAGTACAATGTAATGTTTCTCTCCATGCAAAGTCCAAAATTATGTTATTGCTTGTTTTTTGTTTTTTTTTGAGAAACAGGCTCAGGAAAATCCACCGAAAATAACCGGAAGAAGAAGAGCGCTTTGATCACGGCCTTACGAAAGAACAAAAAGAACGCCAAAGATGCCGACTCGTTAACGGCACTGACAGCGTCGAGAGGGTCCCTAGCGCACCCAGACGTGTCCAACGAAGTCGTCTTCATGAAGGACATCGTCTGTTATCTCTCGCTGCTAGAGGGCGGCAAACCAGAGGACAAATTAGAATGTGAGTATCTTTAAAACACTCTCAGTACCACCCATTGCTAATCCCATGTCAATTCCAACAATGTTTTGCCTGAGAGAGTTAAT
>OZ022576.1:7633537-7673537 GCA_963669155.1 Arbacia lixula
CATCACATAATTGCAGATATGTGACATCGATCTAAAGAAGCAATATCCATACACAGCACATTCCAAGTGGTGCCTAGTTTTGTGCAGTTCATTGTGAACATATGGCATACATGGGGATGTGCACCGCAAAACAAAGAGTGAGGGCTTTTGTTTTGGCAGTGAGGGTAGTCCCTGACAATCCCACCTACGCAATGAACACCACTCAATTGAACTCATCAATAAAGATTTTGAGGAGTGGAAAATGTGGTTCGTGAATTGCATCATACGCATGCAGAAGAATTCAATTGAATGCTTGTTTTTATTTAGATTGACTTGTCAAAATGAGAGGATGGCCAAGTAATCCTGTTTTTTTTTTATCTGAAATGAGATTGGCAGAAAATTGACTAAAAAAATGACTGAGAATTATTTCTTTTTTGAGTCATGGGGCTTTTCTGAGAGCAAAATGTGGAATGCAGAAAACAATGGTAACGTTTATTTTCAAAACAATTGTCAGTGAGGTACAATCGAATGTGTGCATATATTTGGTATTTCCATATGGAATCCATGTTGCCTCAGGAAATATATTTATATTCAACAAAAAGCTTGTTGAAGCTGCTTACAATTAATTGCATTTCATGTGTGAATCGTTTAAGAAACAGATGAATGGATTGATCCTCTCTTTACGAGTGCAATTACAAATCTGTCATGCCAAACATAACTTTAAACACATACCTTAAAAAAATTGTAACTTAGTCAGTTTACATCACATGCAAAAACTGTCTGAAGTGTTTTCTTATGATACACAACAACGATTCCTGTAAATGTCAATAATCCAGTGTGACACTCGCATTCCTGCAGAAATAGTACACACAAATCCCATACATGTGTCAGGATTTCTGTGTCAGCTGAAATGCTGACACAGAAAGGGTTAAGTGTGTTGGTTTGAGTACAAAAATTATTCCGATAGAGAGAGCTCATCTATGAGAAAATGTTGGTGATTTGAAAGATTTACGCAGCATCAGAAGACGAATCTTCCACTACACGAGGCACAAACATTGAAGAAACGATTCCTTGGGTATTCTCCTACATCCCACCCCTCGATCCATAGTAATTTCCCCAAACGATTCCCGGCTAAGTATAGCTCCTCCGATCCTCACATTTGGTCGTCCAGCCATTTGATCCGTGCCTGTTTATTATTATTATTAAAGTCCCTGCTGCTGCGTCCACCATGCCTGCCGTTATCCCATAATGCAACTGCCGTCTAGAGACGCATTTACGTGCATTGACGGATGTTGATCTCAAGGCTTTTCTCAAGCGTTTTCTCTGGTCTGGTTGGCTGTGCGCTCCTTGTTGAGAGGGTGACCAATGTGGAATTTTGCTATCAAGACTGAACACATGTGGTTTAGATTAGGGCAGAAATACTGTCTGCTCCATATCTATGCACCCTCCTCCCCCCCCCCCCCCCCCCCTCTCTCCCTGTTTCCCTCCATCTCATACAATACAGGCAGAACTGCATTCAAGTGATAGTGCATGATATCAATGCTTTCTCTGTCTTTATCTCTTTGACATGGAATGGAAGATTTGATGGTTTCTTTTTGTATATGAATACTCCCAACTATTTAACCCTTAACATACCATGACTGGATTATTTTTCCATTAATACACATTAATCCCATAGAACAACATTTTGTCTGGCACGAAAAGGTTGATTAGAGATGGTATGTTTGCTAGGTGTAAATTAAAATTTATTATATTTTATAGTACATACAAAACCTGTAATGTAATTCCACATATGCTGTACATAAATAACAATTAGGACTGAATTACTTTTGTTAATATCAAATACATAGGCATGCAAATAGTGAACTTAAAAATCAAGTACTCATAGCAACTGTAATGCTTTACAAATCAACCTTATCAAGTTAATGACATTTCTAATTAAACTTATAAGGGTAAACATATAAAACAGAAATATAAGCCATTTAAGTATAACAGGGCTTTTAAAAAATGTACCATGCATGAACACTTTAAGTGATTTAAAGGAGGTTTAAGCATTGCAAATACTTAATCAGATATGGAATTATTCTCACTTTTATGGATTTTTGTTTATGTGCCCCCAGTGAGTACCCATACATGAACTGTAAAGTTGAAATATTCTTGAAACTGAAATGTCACATGGCTTAAATCAATCAGAAGGATGATGCAACATGAATGTTAATGCTGCGTTTATGGGGTGCAGGGTTCCCTCTTTCTTACACCATTGAAATTATGAACAGCTTGCGGCATGATAGAAACCAAGGATATTTGCACATGATAGAGAATATAAGCGAGAATTGACAGGAAGTTATGACGATCAGCATCCTTCCCATGGAGTCCAATAGAAGTGGTCTAGTCCTTTTACCCCCATATATATAGATACAGAATCATGAGTTGTTTTTGGTCATAATACTTCTGTGATCCTTCTTTTAAATCAATCAAATACTTCCTTATAAAAACAGCTTTCTTTTTGCCATGCCCCACTTGTCTTGTAAGGAGCCAGTATATTCAAGTTAGTAGGAAGGAAAAAGAAATTGTTATCAGGCATGATTCATTGAACACACACCTACATATATTGACTTTCATGATAACATGCACGTTCTTTCTTGATGGTTTCAGGAATAACACTATTATTGCTATGTACATTGTCAATTGTTGCATTGTCAGCTCCACCGCTACATGAACATTTCATTTTTTATTTAATATTGTGCTCTGGACTCTAACCTAAGATCGCTAAACAAACTACAGCACTATGACCCATGTTCAGAACAGAGGTTTAACACAAACAGTGTTCCGCACCTGTACGAACTTTATGGGACGCCAAATAAATCAACATTAAACATTATTATTGATTCAGTATTATTGATTTTGCCCTGGCAGTCACTATGGTTTATTGAGGTTGTCCACATGCTAATTACAGCAAATAATTGAAATCACCCACTGTTGTGATTCTTTTATGAAAATCAATGATTTGTGACAGCATCACTTGATTTATTTTGCCCCGTAAAGTAGATATAGGGTTAGTAAATGGTTTAAGTTAAACCACCATTCTGAATACCAAATTGCATCAATGGTGCTTTGTGTATATAAATGCGTAATTTCAACATTTGAGAATAATGTTTTTATGTGTACTTGGAATTTGATTCTTGTTGTGTTTTCTTCTCTAGGCTTTCATAAGTGAATTTTGACAGAAGGATTTGTTGGTATTCTGTTTTGTTATGGCAGCCTTCAGATACATTCAGATCAAAAGCTATTATCTTGATTTGTTTTTTTTTTTGTTTTGTTTTTGTTTCTTTCTTCTTACTGCAGTTATGTTCCGGCTGTATGACACTGATGACAATGGTATCTTGGACAGCAGTGTAAGTTCTTGACAAGCGCAGTCGCCAAGCTATCAGGGGATGCCTTGGCACCAGATTAGTGGAGTTCCTGTTTATTTCAAAGGGCAGAAACAGTCAAAGTACACATCCAGTATAGACTTTAGACCAGCTGACCCAATCTTTGCCCAGCTAGCAATGGGGTGACATCTGCATCTATCTGTTAAGATAAGCAGGGAACCATTTCTCTTTTTTTTGTGATGTCATTCTCACATCACCAAGTTTGTTACATAACCTGAGAAAGATATCTGCCCTCCTTAAATTCCAGTTGAATTTTCAAAGTGGTCATTATGTTTTTCCAATGATAGATTATTAGAAATGTGAAGGAAAGAAAATCAGAAGTCATGACCATACTTACCGGTTAGAAATCATCCCACCACATCATTCATGACAATTAAATAACATGCGTTGGGAATGTCACATATTTGCAGACCAACATTTGATATATTAGTAGAGTCCCTATTATAACTAAATCCAGAATGTTTATAGAGGACTATTAAGAAGAGGTACCATCTATTTCATGATTGATTTAATTTATTGATATAGAGCATGAAATATGAAATTAAAAGCTGCTGGCTGTAGCCTAGAATTTAGATTATTATTTTGTTGTTGTTGTTGCTTGAGGAGGAATACCAAATGTAGAAATAAAGAAGAAGATGGCACTGTGTAAACAGAGTTGTGAATTTAGACTCCATCCTTGTCCTTCTCTTATTGCTAGAGGCGATGGAGGAAATGAAATAGATCATCAGAGATATTACAGTAGCTCACAGGAAATGAAAGGTGAATGAAGTCTCCAATGTTGTTATTACGAAATGTGATAGCCTTCAAAAAATGCCTTGTCTCTCTTCCTCTCTCTCTCTCTCTCTCTCTCTTTTCTCTCTCTCTTTCTTCTTTCTCTTGTCTCTCTCTCACTTACTCTCTCCTCTCTTTATTTCTCTCTCTCTCTCTCTCTCTCTCTCTCTCTCTCTCTCTCTCTCTGTCTTTCTCTCTTTTACTCTCTCTCCTGTTCCTTCTTACTGTTCATGTGACATATTTGTTCTCTCATGGAAATTGACTTGTGGGAAAGGGATGGCTTTATGATAAACATGTAAAAAAAACAATTTCTTCTCGCTCTTTCTAAACAGGAACTGGATTGTATAGTAAACCAAATGATGCATGTAGCGGAGTACCTCGGTTGGGATGTGACTGAACTCAGGCCTGTAAGTCTGTCTGTCTGTCTGTCTGTTTTTAGTTCTTTATTTCTGTCAATGTTCAACATAGTATATGCGGCAATACAAGTCAGCTCTTCAGGCTGGGCCTCTTTAATAGAGGGTGGAGTGAGAAGGAGAAAGAGGTAGAGTATAGCTGAGAGCCTCATTTTGTGAGGTGTGGCTCAGAGAAAAGTTCCTCAAGAGAGAGAGAGAGAGAGAGAGAGAGCCCATCTATCCATGCCTAACATGGCGACCTACTCGCCCACGGTAGACTACCGTCCGGTAATTGCACCCAGCTGCAAATGCGGGTCTTTGCAGTCGGTGCTGCACTCTTTTCACTTATCAGCTGAAGACGTCATGCCACACATAAACAAAAAACAAGTTGCGGTGGTGATGTCATCCAGAAATAGAATGTCATTAGCTCAAGCCCCTAACAGCTACATGGTTGATAGTGGTGAATCTGTCAGAGATAACAGGAGCCCATCCTCAATATTGGAATTGCTTTTTATCTACTGGTAACTATGGGGCATGTAGTTACACGCATGAGTGGGTATGTGTTGCCATGGCAATTAAACCATGTTGTTTTAAACCCAGCCTCTAGGCTGTTGCCCATTTCTGATCCCAACTGACAATTAGAGTCTAGTTCTATAAGACTAGTCTCTCTATGACTGTTCTCCTTTCTCAGTCGGGAAAGCTGGGGTGAAGAAATCAAGAATGATTAGTCTACTGCAGCCAGACCCTCTATTGAATAATTTGGTTTAGAAATGCCCCACAGCCTGGAAGCCAGGCTATGTTGTTTAAAACACTTTTCTGAAGTTCATGGTGATGCAAATGGAATATTAAAGAATTCATTATGCAAAAAATGCCAACGTGTTGACCTGTTTATCGCCCTCTACAGATCCTGCAGGACATGATGATTGAGATTGACTTTGACTCTGACGGGACAGTGTCTCTGGAAGAGTGGATCCGTGGCGGCATGACAACCATTCCTCTTCTCGTCCTCCTTGGCCTTGAATCAGTTAGTTACATTCACTGATTTTAAACTGCTTTAACTCTTTGTGCGTTCACCTGTGAACCCCCTGTGCGTTGCATTAATTTGAGTGTGCGCATATTCCAATGAACTCTTGTCGGAGTAGTAGCTTTCAAGGGCTATGACTTTTTATTAGATTGGCGTGAGGAAAAATAGTGTACATATAAGATATAGAGAATTTCATGGGCTTTCCACTCATATGTATTTTGTCTGGCAGTTGAGGAGCTACTGTATCACAGGGTTTATACTTGTGCAGATCATTTGAAAAAAAAATGTCAATGTTTTCAGTAGTGCTAATGTAAATGATATGTTGGACTCTTCATTTACTGTAAATTGCAGGGAAGTTATTACAGTTATTTTGCTAAGACCATGACCTTTCTATTGATATAAAAATTAATAAGTTTTGAAAAGAAGAAAGTTCGATACAGGATGTGCATAGAAAAGCCTGTATGGCCAAGAATTTGGCTTGGTTAGGACTCTAGGAGCTCTTTGTGTTGTAATACAAAGAGATCGCCTACAATGCGTACATGTACACGCACCCACATAATAACAGTACAATAACAAGGAACTTGTGTGACTTTCTTCTGTACTGTTATAGCCTAACATGTATACACATCATTTGTTGTTGTTTTCAAAATACATGCAATCCATAATAACCCAGACTTGTGTACAGGAGAATACATTGTCAAAAAGGAAGTGCTTGTGTGTATGATGACAAGATGGAAAAATACCGAAACAAAATGATCAAAATTCTCTGAAATCTTCTATGTAACCCTATGCTGCAACGCGAACGAGCGGAAAGCCTATTACAGTGACGATCGCGAGCAATAGTACCGAACAGTGGTACAGTTCGCAGTACGCACATATTTCCATTTCCATTCACCTACGTGTGTTCTGTGCAAAATTGCGAACGAAACGTGTCCACGGATGTGCATTGATGCGAACGAAATGTACAAAGAGTTAACTCTACGTCCATTTTATTTGCTTGAATGCACAACGTGGGCTTGTTGCAAAGACTGCAAAGAAAATGCATGCATTCTCAATTGTTGTGGCTTACACCCCTTTACCGGTGAACATAGAAAGAGTTAAAGAATTCACACAGAGTGGATCTGTGTTGGCAACAATAAAGTTTCTCAGTTACAATATCTCTTGTTTTGGATGTGTGCTTGTTGCAGAGGGTTTCTCCTGAACTATGGAGCAAGCACGTGAATCTAAATACATGTAGGTGATCAGTTGAAAATACATAAAAAGTTGTTAAGCAGATCCAACTGGAGCAAAGGATAAACGCACCAATACCATCCTTTCTCTGGGAGTGTTTCCAAAAACCGCCACTGACTGGAGTGTTTCTAAAACTGCCACTAGCTCTTCTTGTTATTTCATGTTCCCCCTAAAAGCTCACCTTCTTCTGAACTGCCAAACAATATTTTGCAAAACAGAGAATGGTCCCCCTGTAGCCTATGTAGATTGATGATTTGGTAATTAAACTTTTTGCCTTCTGATGACTTTTAGAAACGGTACCCTTTTTAACATTCCAACTATATCACATCAAAACTTAGTATTGCATGGACTTCCATATCTGTATGTTCAGCCTAAAGCTTACCAGTGTGACTGCAATTGCTTACATTCAAATGCTGGCAGATAGAAAAGTTGATCTTTATTTCAATTGTATAATGCCCAAGCTCATGTTTTGAAAAATAGAAAATTAAATTGCCTACATGTACTTTGTGTATAAATTGTTGTTCATTTTCTGACTCTCTCCAGAATGTGAAAGATGACGGGAGCCATGTATGGCGGTTAAAGCACTACAACAAGCCAGCCTACTGCAACCTCTGCCTCAACCTGCTCGTAGGCTTCGGCAAACAAGGCCTCTCATGTACATGTAAGTCTGGGCATAAACTAGAGGTTTATATTCTGGGGGGCATTTCATCAAAGGACTTGTCGGACGTTTCATCCGACAAACTGTTATAAGCTACTGGATTGCTTGCATCTTATTGGCCGAGAGCAAACTTGTCGGATAAAATATCTGACAAGTCCTTTGATGAAATGCCCCCCTGGTTTATAGAAACCAAAGTGATCTGCTCAATTTTTTATGCACCATCTGAATAGGTTATTTGATTATATATTCATCAATCAAATTGAGGAAATAATATAATAAGCCTGAAGAACAAAAGTTTTAACAAGTTGAAGATTTTGTTGTTTGCTGTTACAAGCCTCAACACTGCATGTAAGAAAGACTCTTCCCACAATGCACCATTCAGCCACCTTCGGAATTTGTTTTCAGTCAAGTCTGCTTCCGCTCTACTGTACTAGTGTATGAGACCAGAAGCAGAGACGACTACAAACAAAATCCAGATGTGAATGTGATGTGAGTGAAGTACCATGTATCATTTTGTGCCTACATCTTCATTGAATGCTGAAATGGTAGAGTAGATATCCTCTGCTGCATTTAAAATGACTCCTATTTCTTTCCCCCTGTAGTTTGCAAGTACACTGTGCATGAACGCTGCGTCCAGCGGGCCCCAGCCTGTTGCATCAGCACCTATGTCAAGTCAAAGCGAACGACAAATGTGAGTACACGTAACACGACCTTCTCTCTCTCTCAAAGAAATCTTCAGGCCACTGTAGATGGCACGATGTTGATTTCACCTCCTTCCACAAATTCCATGGCCGAGTCTTACAGGTCGGCCGAGTCCTACAAGTCAGCAGAGTCTTATGAGTGATCGGATTGTGTTTCTCTGCAATTCCTTTATATTCATCATTTGCAGACCACTCTGACTACATGTTATCAAGGAGCTTTACTGTAATTAAGCGCACTGAATCGCAGGTGAATCCCAGCAGTGCAAAGCCTTTGTATTGACTGTTGCTGAGGTATACCTGGCATATATCATCAGCTAACTGAACAAGCAAAATTAAGCTGTTGTTCATTAGTAAAGAACGGCTCCTGAGATTAGTTTATGTATTGCCCACCTTCCTAGATTCTGCCAGAGATGGTGTTCAGTAGTAATGAACTCAATAACGTCTCTCATATGTACCTCTGTGCTGCCATCTATGGTGAAATCTAGCCAGGCTTAACAGCTTTTGTAAATGGAAGAGTGATATGTACTGTGCGATAACTTATGAATACTGTTTTTTGAAAAATTTAATAACAAGGAACAACTAATATTAAAAACAATTGTTTTTTTAGAAGGAGTAAAAAGGTATGGTTAGAACTTCTAGAACTCATATTAGGGCTTTGAATTTATTAACTGAAGAGTATTTTGACATATTAACTTTATAGTTTCTGCATTTAGAACCATTTTTCTCTTCACAGAGGAACACACACTTTTTGTTGCAAACATGTGTATCATCGATATGACAAGGCTAGCATTGAGCCACATTTTTCGTTCATTGTGTAATTCAAGAACTTTGGTGCGTGTAATGATATCAATCCATTTGCCTACCTTGCGATAATGTGAATACCTCTGCTGTGTGTGTGTATGTGTGTGTGTGTATGCATATCCAGAATTGAATTTGTGTCAGGGTTTTTGTCAGACAAACAAGCTGTGTGCGCTTAATGAATTAACCCTCTCAGTCCCATAGAAAGTAAACTATGGACATAGAACTATCATTGCTTGGTATTGAGAGTTTCAATGTATTTGGACTGTTGGTTTTTTAAAATGTCATTTCATACTTTCTTCTGTATATAAAATGTCAATTTTTATACAGTATTAATGGGGAACAATTACAGGACAGCAATCATGTATTCGAGGCACCTTATATTCCTATCCAAATGTAGCTGGCTTGTATCTGAGTAATCTCTTGTTTTATACCACACCTGCATCATTGGCCGGACTTCATGAAGGAGTTTTAAATTTCATTATTCATTATTGGACCATTTTGAAGTATATGTACTGAATCAAGAGCACTTATAATATTTGCTTAAACCTAAAACTAAAACTCTGCAGTGAAAATTTGGCCATTGGAATTAGGTTAATGCATCGTGCATGTAGGATGCATAACTAATGCATGCCCTTTAGCACTGCATGTACTGTAGTTGATCATATGTTGTTGTTTGTGTAGTTGAATTATAAACCGGCATAAAATAGGAAAGATATTGTTCTCTCCATTCACTGAGAATGGGAGTTACGGGGAGTAGCAGTCGCAGTGCAAAGCATCATGGGAATTCCCACCCACCCCACACTGCTTGCTGAAGGAATTACCCTTTGTGTACCAAACAAATTTCTTTTCAAGGGAGTTTGTGTGGTTTGCTTGCGCCAAGTTAGATCAATGGTCTGAATCTGATATAGATTCATCAAACTTTAAACCCCGCACCATCATTACAAGCTTTGTATGTGTCCTTGTCTGCATGTGGTTGCCATAGGCGATACATTGTATTGTTTTAATCAGCGTGGATTACAGATTACATGGACAAGCAGAGGAAGAAAATACCAAGCAGAGATTTGAACGATGCACCTACTGCTTCACTTGTAGGGACATTAGCACTTCTCATATCTATGTAGGAGGAACCAGTAAAATAAAATTGATAACAAGTCAAACCCTGTTTGGCATCCTCTTGCCCACATACACACACATACACACACACATCATCACCACACACACCACCACACACACCACCACACACACACATACACACACACACACACACACACACACACACACACACACACACACACACACACACACACACACACACACACACACACACATACCATCACCACCTTCATCACCAACACAAACACCACTACCACCACCATTTATTCAAGCATGCAACTTTCACAAAATTTTTCATGTCAAAATGGTTTAAGGTAATATTTTCAAAAAAATTCTAAGTAATATCAGATTTTGTGCCCTTAGCACAGGCAGTTTCATTGTATACTACATACTCATCCCATGAAAATTGCATCAGAGTGATTGTATTTGTCATTGAATAGTATGTATTCTGAGAATGTGTATTTGTGTGTGAGTGTGTGTGTGTGTGTTCTTATGTGTATTTGTTTCTGTGTGCTAGAGGTGTCTTATTTCAAATTGTACAAGTGTTTGAATGTATCTACCATGTGTCATACATGAATGTTTTTAGTTTTAGGGTTAGGATTATGATGGTACCATATCAGAAATGAATCTGCAAGCCATCCTTACAGCACTTCACTTTATGTGCATTAATTTAAAAAGTTTTTTTTTTTTTATATTTATAGAATTTAAAAAGTTATACATCATTCTTTACTCTGCTGTGATATTTTTTCTATCATAAAGATTTGCCTTAAAAATACAACAAAAAACTGAAAAAAAAATGTAAAATCTATATGCAGTGTATACAAATGTTAATTGTAAAAAAATCTAATAGAATGCATAAATGCACAAATTGCTATCAATATCCTTATACCTAGACTTTTTCCCTTGCACCTCAATATTTCACCCAACCCTTCAAATTCCTTGAGATTTTTCACTGGCACTGACAATTTTTTGCATTATCTGCCCATTTTTTTCTTCACCCAAACAGTATCGGGGCAGCATGTTTGTAGAGGTAGTGTCATTTGTTTTTCTTTCTCTCTCTTAGTACTGCACTAATCCCAAATGATATTCTTGAGAACTGACAAAAGAGTACTAAATTACATATCTTAACAAGCAATCAAAACTTCAATGTGAGATTGTGATCATGGGTATAAATGCATTATAAATCTTATTACTTTACAAACAGATTTCTTATCATATAAACATGTTTTCATGGAAATCACTTCTCATAGCACCTCACAACCAATCCTGTAACCAATTTCTCACAAGAAATATTCTTTAAAAAAAAAAAAGCTCAGCTCTCCAATCAATCTTCATCTTACAGAGCCTTGATAACAATTAACTCACCATGCTAAATATTATTTGATTCCCTATTCTTTTGCAAGATGATATTTCCCTCAGCAAATGTAATTTTTTTATTGTAAAGCTTGACAAAGTCTCTAATGATGTGGGGAGGTGTCCACTTAATATCTATGTATAGTGTTATTCTGTCCGGTGAAACTAACCCAACGTGTATACACAGTTAACTCCTCTCATTTTAATGAGATGTGTCTTCAGTGTAACTAGTCTTTATCTGTTTTGTTGGTTACTGATTCTTGAAATAAAGCAGTGATACAAATGAAACAAATGAATTCATGCAATGTTTTCAGGGTTTGTTGGTACTGATACAATAACCTATCATTATGTCGGCTCTGCAGCTAACAATTGGTTTTCTTCAACCAACTCATTGCATTTCAATGCCATGTCATTGTCTTTTCCTATTTTTTGTGTGTTACAACATTTTCACTCAGGGGGTATGCAACCTTTGAATAGGATAGACATTGGTTCAAAAGAACAATTATAAAAACAATCAAAACAAAAAACAATGTTGCAGTCTTTCTGTCGCGTTAAACAAAAATTTAAGATACCTCATTTATTGTGACTTTTAATGGTGGCTACAGTATACAAGTCATAAATAACCATTAGTTAGTTGTTCCTGCCAACAACTTACTGAAAAATGTTACAGTGGCCTTAACCTTTTAAGGCCTTGCAAAAGGCGCCTTGCGTTAACAATTGACGCCAGTCATTTGGCCAATAGCCAGTCACATTCTTCTTATTGAATAATGGCAGAGGAGTGCCTGACCTATCAACATCTATGGACCACGCGGCAGTAGTATGCCTCCAGCTGTGCTTTACAAACAGGATGTTTACTAGTTGCTGTAAGGTGCCCAATGTCATTCTTAACCCCCCTCCCACAATTAATTGCCTCATTGCCAAAGGCCCGTTCACAACTCAGACTGCGTACTAAACGTAGAATAACTTTGTGGGGCGCAAAATAAATCACCTGATGCTTGCTGCTGAATCATTAATTTTCATCCCAGAGTCACAACAGAGGGTGATTTCAACTATTTGCTTTGATTATGTCGACAAACTCAATATGCCATAGTGATTCCAAGGACAAAATCGCTGATATTGATTCAGTAATAATTTTTCATGTTGTTTTATATGGCATCTCATAAAGTTAGTCTAGGTTTAGTACACTGTTTGCATCAAACCTCTGTTCTGAATACTGGCCAACGAGTATTGATGGTTCAGGTATATTGGCCACTTTTTGTGTTTCCAAAATGTTTAACACCTCTGTCCAAATCCTTATGTCATGTTTAAAATTTTATGTGTTATGAATATATGTCAGAGATATTAGGGATATGCAACTTCAACTGTTAGTGGTCCAAGCCTGTGTTCTTTCTTTCTTTCATTTCATGCAACTCACTTAACTCATATTAACATTGATATTGATATGACTATAGAGTTGAATGAAAAAAAAAATGATTATTGATATCTGTATAGTAACCTAATGTACTTCATTTCCTTTCATCACTACACAGATAAATATATGTTTTAATTTACCTGTTTATAAACGTTTATAAACGTATCAAAATCATTTAAATCTAACCTTTAACATCATTGATCAGATGTAATTGCAAGAAAAAATAACTAGTAAAACATGTTATTTCAAGGTTTTACCCTTCAATGGAGATATTGACGGGGAAAACAAGCGATGATGTCAGAGAAGTTATCAAAGTAATAATCACATTTCCTAAAGTAGGTCTTTGTTTTGACAGGATATCAAAAAGAAATCCTGATGAAATTAGAAGGCCAGTTGAGATTGGCAAGCAGCAATCAGATCTATTTGTTTTTACTGTCTTTTTGTCATGCTTATGGTATTGCTTGCCAAATGGAATTCTGTTGCCGTGGGAGATTAGCAAATGAATTTCATTCATACTTCTGATTTGCCTTTTTCTATTTTCTGCATTTAGAAAAGGTTATGTTAAAACCTTGAACAAATATTGGATTTGAGTGGTGTTTCTCTCTTTCCCATCGAATAGGAAGTGTAGGGATTGTATAAATCGTTTTACTCTGTATAATCCTTGGATGTAATGGAAGTCCTATAAACAAAGACATTATATGATTCATGTATGTTTTACTGCCATTGTTGCGATTTTATTGCTTTGCTGAAAAGCTTTATGAGTAAAAAGTTCATTTGCTTCTTGTAGATTAAACTAATATACCTAATGTATAGATTCACCTAGCTGTACATTACTGAAAACCATATATTGGCTAGTATCAATGCTAATGTAAATGTAGAATCATTCCTTTTAATATTATTTTGTAGTCATTCTATTCAAACATTTTCTTTTTTGTCTTCTTCATTTGTTTCTTCTTCCTTTGCCATCCTGCCATTCTTCCAACCTCTGCTTCCCTTCTTCTCAACAACGACCCGCACCCCCACCTGCTTTTGATTCCAAACCATAGCAACCAAAAAATCTGTCGCGCAAGGATGCCGAGATTTGGGGAGAAGTGCCGGTAGGTTGCCCTTCTAGCATAAATGACTTTGGACCGATTTGAATGTGACAGTATCGTGTGAATGGAAGGGACACTGTTGAATGACCCAAACTCTGTCATGTTAAAGGGAATGTACAGTGGTGGAAAAATGATGGGACTCGTTCTGCAGTGATTAGGGGTCCTGTGCTTGTTTTGTTTTCTCTCAATACCCCCATTAATATATCATAAAATACTGTCATATTGTTGATAAGCAAGTTTCCCACAAGCCTCCTGAAACACCTCACATATACACCAAAAAAGCTGTAATATGGGGGTATTTTGGATTAGGTGGGTTCTCCCCTACACCCCTCGTGAGTGCAAACATGCGATGATAACATATTCTGCCAAGCAATACAAGCGTTACAACTTGCGATTCACATTCCACAGTGCCATCAAAACTTGATGCACAAGCCGCAGCATTTACAGCTAGTTTGCGGACACAGACTATAAGATTTGCATACTGCATTATTTCAAAATCTTTATAGATCTCGATCTGCCAAAAAGCCACAAAACAATGAGATAAAGAGAGGAGGCAGATACCTTGAATATTTGAGTGACTCCCATTCATATACACACCTATCAGTATTAAAGGCATCTGCAAAATTGCCACAAATGCTGCACTTATTTTGCGGATAGGTGGCTTATATAAACAGGATTATAGACCATATGTTTGAAGCGTGTGTAATTTTGATGCGATTCCTCCATGTGATCCTGAAATTAACTCTCTCATTACCATTGGCATGAAAATATGTAGAAAGCCAATGGAGTATTCGAGACCTGGTAATGTCAGACTTAAACGAGAATGAAATCCGTGGTCACAACAGAGCGAGTCTGCAGTGATGAACAGTCCTGTCATCTGACCTAACATTATACATTCTCTTTAACTGCTACATCTGTTTTGGAAAGAAACTGACCAAGTAGACAGGGATATATGTGTATATATGTCTCGTGATATACATCATGTATTTCAGTCTGTCTGCATGTTTGTCTTTCTATCTGTCTGTCTGTCTGTTTGGTTGATTGATTGGTTGCTTATCAGATCTAGGGAATCTTCTATCTATGTACTGGTGACAACTCATTTTGCATCATTTTGGAAAGAGTTTTCTCTCTATTGTAATTCTGACTCTGTTTTGACTGTCATTTGGCATGTTGTGGTTTTGTAACATTGTACTATGGCTGTATGCAGAGAAATAAGTGAAGTCATTTTGATTATCTGATTGAATTCATGAGATAAATACATACATGTATAGCCATGAATTATTTTGTGAGAAGATGTTATATGTAATATTGCAGTTGACATACTTTTATATTGTCACATAATACATATAAACTATGTATGTACTGCATGCTTGCATGTATGCATGTCATTTATTGAATTGAGATGAAATTATATCAGATACAATCATTTTGTTTATACTCATGCTACTCAAGGGAAATATCTGCAACATAACTGCATGTGCATATGATAAGGGCATGCTCAAGCATTAGGAACAAGTCATGTAAACTTTAGAGGAAATTGAATCAATAGATAGATAAGGACTGTATTGCATGAGCCTAGTCCCCACTCATTTATCTTTGTACAGAGCTTCCTTCGGTATGGAAGTTTTGTGTACATCCTCTCTCCCTAGATAGCAATAACTTTAACCCTCTCAATCACGAGGTCATAAACTACTAGTATATTGTAGTTGGTATGGGACTTTTATTGAGCTGTACAAAGTGCTTTTAAGACTCTTCCAAACTATTTTTTAAATGTGTATTTGCATACGACCCCTCTTTAAACGTTAAAGAATATAATCAAAGATGACAGTTATTGATTTTCCATGTGAGCTCCCACCCCCATACCCCCACCCCACCCCACCTGATCCCTGAGTCAGAGTGTCAGAAGGGAAAACATCTGTCTTGTGATGATTCAAGAAGGGATTTCCCCCTCTCTGTTAGGTACTATCGGTAGTTGGATGTTTAACTTAAGTCAACGCTTTCTTAAGTTTCTGTTTCATTCTTACTATGGGATAGTCATGAGATAAGCCCCATTTGTAAGGGATAGGGGCAGTTTGGCCTAACCCAAACATATACATATTCACAGGGTGTATTATGCTCCAAGCATCCACATACAAGAAGATTTGAGTGTTACACAGTACTTCATCATCAGTGTTAACTCTTAATTTGCCAGGGGTAAAACCCCTCTGTGCCGGAGGTTTTCTCTATTACAGTTTGGTCGCAAATTTGCGACAGCGGCACATTACCGCTTACCGGGGTAGTCGCGAAAATGCGACAGCGGCAGGTTACGAGCTCAATGATAGCAATGCATTGGTTTTGTTTGTACATCATACTGCCTACCAAAGATCCATTACTAGTCTGAAGAAACAGATCTATTTGTGATACTGTCCCTAAGCTGTCTGATCAGACTATAGCTTGAATTTCCATTGTGTCCTATAGACAATGCACAATGTCTATGTCCATACATAGTCTGCATACTCGCCATTGACCAAATAACGAGGGATTATGCCTGGGATTGTGCCCATTCTTGATATACCCTAACATTCTTGAAAAGGGAATATAAATGATTTTTATTTTCCCCATTCATTTGCAGGGTGGAGCACGTTATCCTTACAACTACTCGGTGCATGCCTAAAAGAAAATTCACATTGAAATTACCTCAGAAAGCCCTTACACTAAAATCTAGATGTATGAGTTTGTATTGATAAATTGTTATGATGTCATTAATGTTGATAAAAAAAAGCTTAATCACTTTACATTTTATTAATTAATGTTCAGTGATTTTGATGTTGTTTATTGCAATCTGCAGTGGTCATCTTGGTGTGATATTTTGTCCTTAAAAGTTTAATTTTGATCTGATAGTCTTGTGCATGATGTCTGCTGTTTTTTCTTCATTCACATTTGCTGTGATTTTTTTTTGGTATGCTGTATAACTCATGCTCTGCTTCATGTTTACCAATGTTTGAAGATATGAAGAGCTTCATGTCATTGCCGCGGATTAATTTATATATGAAGGATTTTTTATGTTATTTTGTAAGTTCAGATGAAAGCATGGTTGTGAGGTATTATTAAAGTGATAATAAGGTAGTATTATTATTGATACCTAGAAGGTTTCATTATCTCTGGTTTAGTTTGTGTGTATGTATGTATATTTGTTAACGCATGTTTGTGAGATACTTTCTTGTGAAATTATGTTTCTTGTGCTGTTATTTGTTTTGTGTGTCAAGGGCCATGTAAGCAATGAATGCCCTTTTTTCTCTTCAATTTGCAAGTGGCACAATGCCATAAAAGTTATATTTTTTGTTTTTATGTGCATGCATGTTTTGGACTCTCTGCCAAGTCCTGAATAAAGATGGATGCATAAAAATGGTAACTGGTGGTCATAATTGACATGACAAGTAAAAGGAAATATGTCACAAAACAAGCAATACTGACTCATCATATCTACAAATAGAACTTTAAGTGACTGTGTTGTTATTACAAAGAATTGAAAAATAGTGATATGCCATTCTTGTTTGAAGTGGACATATACTTCCTTGTTTTGCATGCTTAAATATACAATAAAACCCAGCCAAATCTATAGAATTTTAACGGATTGGTGTTAACTACTTACAGTTTAAAGAAAGAGGTGATGCTGTGAGTTGTTTGAATTCTAACACTGTCCTCTGTCTTTTTTCCATCAGGTTATGAACCACCACTGGGTGGAGGGTAACTGCCCAGGGAAGTGTGATCGGTGCAAGAAATCCATCAAGAGCTATGGCGTGACAGGCCTTCACTGTAGGTGGTGCAAGATCACGGTGAGTACTAGTTGAGAGGATAGGAACAATGTCTTTGAGCTACATTTAGGGAGGTGCAAAATGCTTCGTTGCAATTGCTTTGTAGTGAATAACTGGACCCAACACTATAGCCTAAACACAAATCTTTTCACAAAATGTTAACATTTTCCCAGAAAACAGAAAAAAAGATCATCCAAGTGTCTTAAATAGTGCAATTTGAATTGGACCTACATATACATGTAGTGGTAGGATAGTGAAACATCCGGTTTCATTCAACTTGTAAATAATGTGAATTATAAATGTTACCATCTATTTTATATATTCTCACTAGTCAGTTGTATTCATGTTTAGTTACATTCTTCATGCGTGTAATTTCATACATTATATAATTATTTATTGTTGTCGTTCTGTGAAATTAACTATGTAGTATGTTCATGAATTGTGTTCGCAAGTCTGTTATACATTATATTGTTTGTTCTCTCATATCCCGAGAGGGGGTCTTTAGAGTCAATACAATTCTCTCTCTCAAGCCAGGTGCAAATTTTAGATTTGGCCTTTGTGAGCCCTAGTCCAGCCAGGACGTCAACATTTGCAATGGAACTGAAGTACAGTATCCAAAAGTGTGTGGCTTAATTGCACACTTTACGGAATTTGAAGTTTACTCATAGCCTGTCGTCTATTGTCCGTGCAGCACATTAGAGTCACAGTGCTCAGTATCTATATGGTGAAAAGCCAGCATGTAAATACACTGGCTCAGTAAAGAACGAGTGACAGCTTAAGAATGGTTATGTGTCATAATATAACTTGTATACAACATTCATGCAGGATGTCAACACAAGCATCTCCTTGTGTGCTGGTTCAATTCTAACTCTGCAATGTATGTGCCTCCTCCTTCACAGCTCCACAACAAATGTGCCTCCCATGTTAAGCCAGAGTGCAACATGGGAGAATTCCGGGACCATATTCTACCTCCAACAGCCATCTGCCCAGCTGTACTGGTGAGTCAACCAATCAGTGGCCCTCCTTTAAACTGTTTACACCCCTCTCTCGTTGGACTGCCCCCTTCCTACTTTATCACCCCTCCCCCATCCTGACCCGCCACAATATGTTAGTCCTTTTTTTTTAATGTTCAAAACTGCCAAAGAGAGACTGGAAAAGATTGTCTAGAACATTGGTCTTTCTGCGCAGAGTTACTTGCATGTAAAATGCAATTGCTGGGGTCATGTCAGTCATTCTTAGCCCCTGGATGTTTGACATTTTTAATCCAAACTGTACACTGGGGTCTAGTAGTCTCAAGACTAGCCACTTTTCTATTCTTTTTTTTTCCCTCAGTATTTCTTTTCTGTTCCCAGTCTATCCTTGGCCATGCATTACATTTCTGTATGATAAAGCTAAATTTAAGCACTAATAAGGAGCGTCCTTACATCAAGTGCGATGATAATTGATTGATTTGTAAGATTAGATAAACCACGCATATGTGTTTCACACCGCTTAACTGCTTATGTGCTACTCCTACATTTTTTTAATCAGTTATACACACGAATCCTATAAAAAAGCATCGTAGTTGACACCGAACGGTTAACAAATGATGTTAGATATTTTCATTGAATGTCCATCAGGTCGGTTCGTGTTTCTCTGTTCGTTTGTATCATTGGCCTTGGTGGTTCTTAAGATATTGAATTGAAACGCTGAAGCTCCTTCCATAATAGAATTAATTCAATTTTTGTTTTTTGTAAATTATGCAAGGCTGGAAAATTGTTTGTGACCCTGCAGCTATTATGTCAACAGGATACAAGTGAAACATGCGTAGTGATGTCTGATTGTATCTCCTCCTTTCTGTTCTTATTGTTCTGAACCTTGGGGTAGGGGAGAAGATATGATATTATTGTAAAAAAGAAACCTTGGCTATAATTTAATTTACATGAGACAGCTTATTCAGATGGTTTCCCACGCAGGAGACATGTCACTTAACGTGAGTTTCTCTCATCTTGAGAAGCTGCTGATTCCTTTCATTTAGATATCTGTGGCATCTTGACAATAGTTTTTTTTCCAATGAAAGAAGAACAAACATCACAGACATAAAAAAAATGAAAATGATATGAAGGATATTGTATTTAAAGTTAGTGTACCCCTTTTGCTGATAGAATCAAATTTGGTACAAAGCTAACAGCATCCATGTCAGCCGTATTGATCTTATCCAGTTGCATAATTGCACAGTGATGTTCAAAATAATTTTGTCAGTGCAAGGGTATAGTTATAGACAACCTGCCCCAAAATCCATATGAAAATGCAAAGGTCAGTGGTTTCTGTATGCTAAGGGAAATCCCGTAACAGTATATTTCTTTTCGATATTCCAATATGTACACTCTTTTATGGTTCATACCAGCAGAAGTTATATACCACCTTTAAAGCTATTTTTAGAATTCTACGATGCCATGTCTAAAATGCCATGTCTGTTGTTGAGTTGTCAGGCTCTGCCTCCATACCCCTTGAAAAGTGTTGTTTGCTTTGAGCAAGAAGGTACTGGTATGTAGAAACTACCAAGGAGGACACAGATATAGGGATCCATGCACTCTTGCTTTGTTGTAGCTCCAGACATGTCTTGGGATGCATTTCTGACAGGGAAGAGCCACCAGCTGTGCTTACAAGTCTAATCTTGTGGGGATTTTGACTTCCATTTCCTTCCTTCCCCTTGTCTTGGTCAACCAGCAACCAGAGGTAGAAGAGGTGGAGTGGGGGTCGAAGAGTGGATATCTGTGAATCGGCAGGTAGTTTGCAACATACCGCCATGTCATTAGCAAACATGCTCTTTGGCATCAAACAGTGTGGTCTGGATTGTTTGATAAACAAAGAACGAAGTCACCTCGCTTATCTGCTCCTCATCATGTTCCTACCTTCGGTTGCCAACGAAAGAAGGGGTCATTCTCTCTCTAAGATGGTTACCATGAGTGAAAATATTGAATCGATTCCGAGATTTCATTTTGGGTGGTAGAGACTGGAAATCTTCAAAACTGGCTGCCTCGTGACTTGTTGGAATAAGTGATTTTCTGAAGTTATTAAAAGAAGCCCCTAAATTCATATTGTATCGATCACAGGATTATATTTAAGGAAGTTAAGAAATCTTCAGAAGTGGCTGCGTCATGACTAACTGGAAATTCACTTCCAGTGGTTGCAGAAGCCATTTAAGCAGTCATTAGGGGTAAAATACAGTAGAATGTGAAAGAGTATCTTTCATCCTCTTGATGAGATAGAGGGGGTTGGTATCTCCTCGGTGTGTCTTCACCTTTATCTGCAATCATCAAGAAGTATTACCAGAGAACAGAGGTATCTCCTCTCATCAAGACTTCTCCAAGGAGACGTCGCTCCGTCCAGCTCCATATCAACTCAATTTTCTCTTCTTGTGCAAGACATGTCTATGGTGAGTTTGAGCCTGAAGTCTATTCTTCCCTAGCTTGGAGATGATCCTGTTCTGTGCCTAATCTATTCACATTTTTGAATGGTATCTGCACATGCTCACTCTCTGTGATTCAGCCACTTTGAAAGGGAGGTCGTGGTGATGTTTTTATCTATTAAGCCACATGTCAAAATAACAAACTAAAGCGTTGATACAGTAATCGAAAGTAATCATTTTAAGCACAGGAAACAGTATAAGGTTTTATGACATGGTACATTATTTGTCAGAGGTACAATAGAATACTCATTCCCCGGGCTTCTTTTCAACCCTGATGTCGTAAAATGAGCTTAGTTTGCTGAGCCACATTTTTCCTTTATGAAGGGGTGGGGGGGGGGGTATTCACAGGGGCTTTTTTTGTTGTTCAGGAGAGAGCTAAGTTGCGGGAGCTAAATTCTTTGTTGAACATGTATACAGGTGGAAAAAATATGTTGAGGTTTAAAAGATATATTTCCAATGTCTGCATTGAAAATGTTTTCTTTTTAATCTGGGTATACTGTTATATAATATTTTTCAAGTTCTACTTTTGTTATTGTCTCGCCCACCGGAGGTGAAGGCGAGACTAAGGGATCCAAATGGCGTCCGTCCGTCGTCCGTCCGTCGTCCGTCCGTCGTCCGTCCGTCGTCCGTCCGTCGTCCGTCGTCCGTCGTCCGTCCGTCGTCCGTCGTCCGTCGTCCGTCACAAATGTTAAAGTTTACCTGCAAGACTCTCTTATGATCCATAACTTCACATGGGTTGTTTGGATTACAACCTAACTTGGGTCATAGATGCACTGGGGGTACCTTCATGTTATGGTGGCGTTGGAGGTCACAGGATAAGGTCAAAGGTCATTTGAGGTCATACGTTAAAGTTTACCTGCAAGACTCTCTTTTGACAAATAACTTCACATAGGTTGCTTGGATTACAACCTAACTTGGGTCATAGATGCACTGGGGGTACCTTCATGTTATGGTGCTGTTGGAGGTCACAGGATAAGGTCAAAGGTCATTTGAGGTCATACGTTAAAGTTTACCTGCAAGACTCTCTTTTGACAAATAACTTCACATGGGTTGCTTGGATTACAACCTAACGTGGGTCATAGATGCACTGGGGGTACCTTCATGTTATGGTACCGTTGGAGGTCACAGGATAAGGTCAAAGGTCATTTGAGGTCATACGTTAAAGTTTACCTGCAAGACTCTCTTTTGACAAATAACTTCACATGGGTTGCTTGGATTACAACCTAACTTGGGTCATAGATGCACTGGGGGTACCTTCATGTTATGGTGGCGTTGGAGGTCACAGGATAAGGTCAAAGGTCATTTGAGGTCATACGTTAAAGTTTACTTGCAAGACTCTCTTATCACACATAACTCATCACATGTTGCTACAATGGCAATCAAACTTGGATGATGGATGCACTGGGGGCACCTGCATGTTATTGTGCCGTAAGAGGTCACATGATAAGGTCAAAGGTCATTTGAGGTCATACGTTAAAGTTTACTTGCAAGACTCTTGGTGAAGGCTTCCTAACTTGTGCACAGAATTGTGTGAGCATGTGTGAGCATTACTGATGTGGATTTAGGCAAACATTACTCATGCACATTTATGCAAATTTATTCAAAGTCACTATTTTGCACCTGATTTTGATGTTGTCTGTTTAAAGTTGCTTATTTGTTTGTTTCAGTTTTCTTTTGCGTAGCAACGGAGATCGCGATATTTCTGGTTATTTTCGCAAGTGGGCGAGACACAATATTGCTAATGCCTTGTTTAATCCAGAAAGTGATAGTCGCCCCCTAACTTTAGAATCAAAGAAACACGCTGTCATTCTTCCCAATTGCAATGCCAATACAATCTATAGCAGCTCAATCAGAAAAAAAAACAACTCCAAGGCTTCAGAGAATGGGGAGCGCTCAGTGGAGCGTGACACGCACAATAGGAAAAAAAGTACGTCAATGGGCTGGCACCAATCGTTGAGGCAGAGAATAGAGACCCCTTCACCGACTCAAAAATCTGTCTGAATAGAATGAAGTGCGTGGCTCTTTTATGCATTATGGGGACGTGTTTGTGGTAGGGTTACGCAGTATAAGCAAGAGTCTGGATTTCCAGGGGGTAAGCTGGTGAGTGGATGGACTCAGACGTTGAAAGTACATGTAAAGCATGCCGTGTGGACTGTGCTGTAGCACAGACGATGAAGGATGGGAGAAGGGGAAACATTATCGTAAACAGCCATGGGTATTGCAGGTGAGTTGATTATCATATAGCACACCATCTTACAGTTTGTCCGGTGGAAAGTGAGTTTAACTCACTTGTACGCTCGCTGGGAAGCTGTCTATCATGTATGGCCGGAAGAGGGAGTGGGGGGGGGAGGGTTATTGGCAGAATTCATCTCTCTTCCGTCATCAAGAATCTGGAAGGTCAGGCATATGCTCTGGTAGTGATACATATATCCATCCAATTGTTATGCTGACTTCTGGTTCTAAATAACATCACTCAAGTGCGACTTCCCTGGTCTGATTTTGTCTAGTGCGCTCGTGTCGAGCACTCCCAATGAGAGTCCCTGGCTATGATCGTGCACTGCTGTTTGCTGTACCCACATAGCTGAGAATCAGTTGTCTTGACAGCATGCCCACATGATGTTATATTTCGGTACTCTGTTATGCAGTAGGTAATCAGGCTTTTCAAGCTCATACGCTGTGAATATATATGGTACAAGCTGCCGTCACATATGTTCATTGACATCATTGGAGGTCTTCAATAAGAAATCTAAAACACACCTGTGATGTATGTTATTTCATTCATATTTGATTGTTTTGGAAAGGGCTGTGAAACCTTTGCAGTGTAAGAGCACTATATAAAAGTATTGTATTATACTGTATTGCTCTTTGTTTACATTGACATGTTTTGCAACTGAAATAGCTACATACATAGTTGCTATTCAACAGTTTTCAGGACTTGGCAGAATAAACAGCTTGCTGACTGTACAGATAAGTTGATTGGTTGATTCTGACTGGCCATGGTTTCTATGCCTTAGCATAACATGATAGACACAGAAGTGATATTGGTGTGCAATGCAACTGAAAACTACCAGTGTTATGGACGCCAGCTAGTTTCTAATCAAATATTTCAGGATATGGGAAAAAACAGCTCATTTAATGTATGGATATGTCGGAGAAAATCGTTACCTTTATATGCTTTAGTTTACCGCAACCAATTAGTGGAACCTTGATAGACATGGAATTAATCTGTCTGTAGACATTGCCAGCGTTCCTAGTTAAGATAATCTATACGAGATAGGAAATATGTTGACGTTGGTCATTAGTTGCTGTGTGTCAAGCTAACCTCTATCTCTATGTATGGGCTATCTTACTAGTCTCTCAGACCTATGTTCAAACAGTTTGGACAGTGTAGCATATAAACATGTAGCAGTGTATGTGTCTATGGGTGCGTTTGTCATCTCTCTTCTTGGGTAGAATTAAGATTTCCTAACGCCTTTCTGGGAATTTTTATGAGATGAAAAACGCAAAGGTGTTTTGATTATGGGGTTCGGACAGCCGTTTTGAAAACGCACAAATTTGTGCGATCCGGAACGCGTTTGAGCCAGAAACGTGTTTATAGAAGCGAGATTAACGCAAAGCTGCTTTGAAATGACATTCTACTTCGATGACAAAGCGCGCACCGCACCTCCTTCCTCGGTCAAACGGCGCAGTACAGCTGTGCAGTGACAAGGCCAGTTTTCAATTGGGCGACTTTCAGTTGATAAACGCAACGTTTTTTGAAAGGCGTTCGTAAAGGCCTTTGGAAACGCCTTTGGATAGTGGGTATTGAAAGTCGTTTCAAATTCTGGAAAGCTGATAAACACGTCCTATGTTATAGCTGCTGTGGCATTCAATGTGCAATTATACAAACATTCATAAACAATTGTGAAACTCAGCCATCTGCTGGGCTAGATGTGTAACAATGGTACACATTATTGTATATCTTCTCTGACAAGAGCTCTGAGGGAACATGTAAGAAGTTTGAGAACCAATCTATGAGAATCTATAAACATGAAGATAGGTTTTAATGTTCTTTATTAGGTAGAGTGTTCAGCCCCCCCCCCCCCCCCCCCCGCACTGTTATGATATATTATATTATACTGATCTATAAACATGAAGATAGGTTTTAATGTTCTTTATTAGGTAGAGTGTTCAGCCCCCCCCCCCCCCCGCACTGTTATGATATATTATATTATACTGATCTATAAACATGAAGATAGGTTTTAATGTTCTTTATTAGGTAGAGTGTTCAGCCCCCCCCCCCCCCCCCCGCACTGTTATGATATATTATATTATACTGATCTATAAACATGAAGATAGGTTTTAATGTTCTTTATTAGGTAGAGTGTTCAGCCCCCCCCCCCCCCCCCCCCCCCCCCCCGTCACACAATGTAGGCTGTGCGTCATAGACCAGACCAGACAGACCAGATGTAAGCACAGGACTATACATTGATCTATTTTTAGAACAGGTGTGAGTGAAGGGGGCCAGATTGTGAAAAGAGGATTGGTGATTGTACCTATTGTTAGGGCCATGGATAACAGTGGCCTCGGGAGGGGGGGGGGGGGATATAGAGCTGAGCTTCTCTGTACTGAAAGAATTTGGGTAATGATTAGATATAAAGATTAAGCCTTAATTTTGCATCTCACTTTGCATTTGAGTAGTGTATTGGAAGAAACTTGAAATACATGTCATTTTGGAGTACATTTACAAGTAAAGAGAGAGAGAGAGAGAGAAAGTGGAGGGAGCAAACTATGATGTGAAATATTGAATATAAATATTGCATTAGGAAATATACTGTATGTGATGCATAGTAGGAAAATAATGAATTATGCAAAATAGTAATCCCAACCTCTATTATGTGGTTTATATTTTAGTGATCAGTACGTGTCCATCAAAGAGTGTAAAATATTGATTTTGAAGATATTGGCCCAGGTCAAACAAGCACGTAGGGAGAGACTCCATTGCATCATTGCATGATGTCATATCACTGGCCAGCTTGGGAAGTCCCCTAAGCTTCCTGGTGAAATGTGCCAATCCTCACCTCCTTCTATCTGTCCCTGTCTGTCTGTCTCTGTCTGTCTGTCTGTCTGTCTGTCTGTCTCTCTGTCTGTCTCTCTGTCTGTCTCTTTCTCTCTCTCTCTCTCTCTCTCTCTCTCTCTCTCTCTCTCTCTCTCTCTCTCTCTCTTCCTCTCTTTGTTTTTATATCTCTCACTGTTTCTGTCTCTTTGCTTCTGTCTGCCTCTGTGTGTCTCTCTGTTCCTCTTTCCCTCTCCCTATCTCTCTTTCTGTATTTGCCTGTTTCTCTTCATTTCTTCCTCTTCCCCTTTATAGCTGTCACTCCATTTCTTCTTCATATCTCTCTGCTTCACTCTTTGACTTCTTGCCAGATACCTTATCAGATTTCATCAGTGCAGCAAAACACCCACCATCTTGATTGTTTTGGGTATGTAATTTGGGCTATACAGAGGTATACAGTAGAGCCTGAGATCAACGTCACAGCTGATTGCAATCAAATGCAATCAGCTCTATACATTTACTGCAGTCTGACTGCAAATGATTGCAATCAGCCGTGACGTTGATCTCAGGCCCAACTGTATGTAGCATTTATTGACCAATGTCTTCAGTCTTCAAATGAAACTGTGTGGTCAGCCAGGAAATACCCAATTGGTTTATGGAATATCTAATGATCTATGATAGGGAGAAATAATGCACTAATCAGTGTTTCATGAATATTCATTTATTGCTCACAATCTTGTTTAGCTAGTACAGTCATACTGAAGCCACGCTGATGTCATTATTGATGTCAGAATGATGTGAACAAACAAGATAATGTTTTATGGTTTTGTTATCAAAGACTCATTCCTGCTGATCAGAACCGGAGTATTTACGTCAAGCATGTGTCTCCACGTAAGGTGCTGCTTTCTTATTTGTTGATATGCAGAGGAAGGTCACTTCATCCATCACAACAGCTGGAAGAAAACAAAGATGTTTTCCGATTCTTCATTGTCCATCTAAGGGCAATGTGTTTTCCACCAGTAATGAGATTAACAAAACAAATTCAACTTATGCATAAATCTACATGTCATTATAAAATGGATGAAATATATACAAATGTGTTGTAGCAGGGAGTTGCATATGCATCCATTCATGGGTAAGCAGACATCCAAGTCCACAAGACTCAGAGGCAAGCTCGTAGAAGTGAAACGTGATTATAGTATGGAGCCCAATTTTCAGGTACAGTTTCGTGGGTGATCAACCACCCAGTGTGACCACAATCAAATGCATGTATGTCCATGATTTTGAATGTGATTGACTACAATTCATGGCATTAAACTGCAGTCAGGTTAGGAGATGTCCTCAGGCATTTTTGTTCAACTTTGGTTCAGCGGCCAGCGACTGGTAATTCATGTATTCGCGAGCAATGATTCTCGTATACCTTCAGAGGGTTAGGAGAACCCAAGTTCTGTCATTTCTGTGTATGCATAGGTGCTATGTTATGTATGTGTTTGCCTAATCGCTATAAGTAAATGTCAATATTTTGACAGTGTATTTGATGCACAGTGGGAATATCTGAAGATCATGAAGTGTAAAATACATGTAAGGGGACTGATCCTTACACATTGTACAAATATTACTGGCACAAAACTTAAAATTTCATATTCTAGAGATGAAGGATTGATAGACTGCCAGACTGACCTTCAATACAAGGAAGTAGAATATTAAAAACAAAAATTAGGTGGTCTAGCCCTGTGCATACTTCCTTAATCAGTCCATGTCTTCGTAAGTGGACCAGGTGTAAGTCATTGGCCTCCTAACTGGGTCAACAAACCAGTCATGCGGCCCAGCTCTTCTCACAGTATTATACCAGTCAGAATGAAACCTACACAAACACAAAAATCGTCAGAGTGTGGAAATATCATATTTATTCCTCCTTTTCAGTGTGGTTTGCATACTAAGGAGAAGGATAAAGATTGTTTGGTAAGCATTTATCAAATTATGGCTCTCTGTTATATTTTTTCCTGTGTGATACACCTGATTATTTTCATGATTGCATTACCCATCATCAATATATGACATCAATCAGGAATATAAATAAAGGAGAGGGGAAAAAATAGCCCTGTATGCTTCAGAAATGATAATCATGCATGGTCATTTTAAATTGAACCTGGGTAATACTGAATCCTGATGATTGCTTTACTATTCCTTTGGATATGAATATATACATATATCTATGAAAATCTGGTCTTTTTGGCTGTGGTTTACAATTTAGTACATGTGTTTTTCTCCTCTTTCATCGATTTGCATTATTGTCCTAGATTCTAGTGACAACTGTGATGTGCAGGCATATGTTCCAGTATTTCACTTACTACTGTATTCTTCAATAAACAATCGTGCTTATTTTCTTATGATCTTTATTTGATCAGCTATCATAATGTTTCCTCAACAATATGACATGCGCACATGTGTATAGAATCATTACTCTCAGATTGTCTGAATTTATCAGTTTGAAGAGAGGGATTGGTTTATAGGAGGAAATCATTAATTTGATCACTTGGGCAATTAAAATCCAAATTGACTTTCAGTGCTCCTAGCAAGGCTCCTTTGCTAAGAAATTGATCAAAAATATCCTCATTGAAGCATTTATACCTTTAATGATAATTTCCTTCATACTTGTGACTTTTTGTGCATTGGTCCTGGCTAAACAAACAAGCTGTGCATGGTTGTGGTAGACTGGCTTCCAGTCATTGGGCATTTATAATTAAAACTATTCTATAAAGGTCTGGCTACAGTAGACTGCTAATGCCCAATTTCTTCTCTAGTTCAAATGGTCGAAATGTGATAATAGGACAACGAAACACTGACTAGTCTTGTGAATACTAGACTTATTATTTTAAGTTTAGATTGGACATGTCCAACCGTCTGGAAGGGAGGCTACACAGGGGTGCGGAAGCGGAGAGTGTGGGCCGATGCTCGCGGTAATCAATGAAGAGATACAATGTAGGATGTGTGTCCCAACAGGAAATTTGTGCTATCCTCAAAACACGGTCTCAGCATCCTGTTCACACTTAACTTTCCCTGCTAGTTTGAAGCGTCCAGACCTCGAGTTTTACAGAATGGAAACATGACGAGGATTAGCTCATATTAGTTTGCTTGAATCGTTTTATACTGTCCGTGTGTTGGTAGGGCAGGTTTCCCAGCATGAGATTAATGACAGCAGAGTCTCAACTTCTGTTGCATATCACTTTGAATGGTTGTGTTGGTTCGTCGTTGCAATGTATTCCACTCACAGGGTCTGCAGATTGAGACTGAGACTAATCTGTTTTCTAAGGTCTGTACTCTATATCTACATTGGTGGGTATTGTAAAGCGAGGTTAATCGACACTCACTCTCACTTTGTCACCAGAGTGAGGGAAGATTTCAGGGTATTTCGAAACTCGCTATGACTGGTAAACACCACTTATAGCAACTCGTACGATCCAGCTTACGCAAGTGTCCACTTGTATTGCTCTGTGTCTCATGGTCTGCACGGTCAGCGTCTAGTGCAAAGTCATTGTGCCAGCTCCGCTAAACACGGTGTCCCGACGTGACGTGACGACGGCTGGCTGGTAGAACAGTATTAGTAATCACTCGTTCCGCTGGAAGGATTCGGGCGTTCAAGTGAAACCGTGATTGACGCAATTGAAGCTGCATACCGCACCAGGAAGCACATTTGAATTGCCACATACGTACCCCACACATATGGAGGTCATACCTGTACAAGTGCCAAGAATAGATCAGTCGTTGTTGAACTTGAATAATTGTGACATACCTTGTGAAACGTCGCTCAGTCTCTCCCTGTTTCGGCTGAGTACACCTCAGATTCAGGTTACATCCTGGAAATACAAGTATGAAGAGTGGATGTTTGCGAACAGTGGTTTTGTTTTGCCGACCATCAATCGGTAGTGCAAGCTTTCATCTGTGCTATACACATTGATCAATGTCTGGATTATTAATGTGTTGGTTTGATTGTGAAACTACATGTATATTCAACGGGGAGGAAATAGAACCATTGGATTAGTGTCTTGATTCAATCCTTTCATCATATCTATTTGAAGAAGGGGATCTCTCATTTAGCTGGCGACTCATAGGTTCATGTCCATGCACTGCAAAGGTGTGTTGATCCTACTGCACAGCCCACAGTCCTCACTGATAACAGCGCATGCCTGCTGAGCTCACAGCAACAGGTTGCTGGTGACAGCTTGATCAAGTGACTTGAATCTTTTCTTATTAGTGAAGACGTTCTGGTTTCTAATGGTGTTGGGTAGCGCAATGACGGTGGAGTGTGAGAATGAGAGATTATCTGGTCAGGATGGTAAGCTCCGTGAGCCTCGCTGGAGCACCTCGGACCTACAGGGGGCGCCACATCAACTTAGTGTGTCGACCTGCCTCATTCCTGACGAGGTAAAAAAAAACACTTTTTGTTGTCTTTTTTTGAAGAGTTGTCTTCAATGGATTCATCTATATCTTGTTTATACCCTGGTACAAATTATGAGAAATAATGTATGTTTCCTTTTTTGCTTTTCAAACCTCTTAACTTGAGTTCAAGATGATCCTTGCATGCTTCATTCATGTATACAGTCGATCTACTTTCAATGGTGGTTATTGCATTTCTTGGGTTGTTTGAATGAGATATAGTTGACTGACTATGAATAGATATAACAAATGAGTGGTGTGGGGGGGAGGGTGGGGGTTGCCTCTCTTAAAAAGCTGGCTGTTCTCCTTTCAATAAAGGTAGAAGGTGATAGTGGTAAGAAGTACTGAACCCATTGCCATGACAGTACCATTCTGTCATCAGAACTCCATTTATTTTGAGGCAACCTCATAATGTGATGTAACATTGAAACCAGAATGGGACCCATGGGTGGTATTACAGAAGTTATCCTCAGTTTTCTCCTAAGTTTTCTCCCAAGTCCCCGAGTTAGGAGGTGCCTAAGAGAGCAAGAAATTGGTATTCCAGAACGTCCTCGATTATCTTAATGCAAATTAGGGAGGGTTTGACCCCACCCAGTGTGCATTTATTAACCTATGGAGGAAAGTGTTTCATTTATGAACAGCAAATCACAATCACAGCATCTCATCGGGCCCTACCCCTAGGATTGATCCTAAATTTGTGGTCGCGCAGCTATGTGCGCGCACATCAATCATGTACGCGCGCTTGCGCAAATAAATGGTGCTATTTTTTATTGCATGTGTTATGAATGGCTAAGAGAGGGGGGAGGCTCTCCTAAGTTTTCTCCTAAGTTTTCTCCTAAGTTTTCTCCTAAATCCTCTCTTACACGCATTCTGGAATAACAATCCTTCCTAACTTTATGATTTGCATAAATTTGCATAAAGATAGGAGAAAACTTAGTAGAAACCTTAGGAGCGGAGTTAGGAGAAAGGTTAAGATCATTCTGGAATACCAATTAGGAGAATCTTAGATTTAGGATAAGATTTCTCCTAAGTTATCGTTCTGGAATACTACCCCATGGTAAGTTCTGCCATGATTTCAAGTCCTGTAATTCTATAATGACCTGTAAACCAGCGTTGACTTCCCAAGTTTCTGCTGAAGTCATTGTCTGAGTAGCTTCCTACCATGTGTAATAGAACTCTAATGGTAGCACAAAAGTGATACCACATAGGCACATTCTCCAAGCAGGAAAACATTAATGAAAAAACAATTAGTTATGCAAATGGGAGTATAGGCATTCACACAGAATATGGTATTACAGCGAAAAAAAATACCCAGGGGCACAGAGGGATTTATTTCTCAGAAAGCAAACAAGAGGCCCTGAAATTGACAAAAGACCCCCCATGAACGATAATTTTTCCTTGTACACTGTAGGGTGTAATGGGAAATGTAGTATTTCCCTTAAGGGTGTGCCAAATTAATCTACATATAGTACGTGGTGCCTTGTAAAATGAGGAACACATTTATAAAGTCAAGATGTCACACATGTGTCTGAGGTTAATATGGGTGAAAGTTTGTTGTTTAATGGTTTCAGATATCTAATCAAAAGGTATTACACTACTGTACCAGTGAATATTACATGAAAAGTTAAATATTTTGTGTATTAGAATTGGCCAATGGTTGGTTTCCAAAGGAAGCAAATCTTTATGATAGGGATTATGTGCTCCCGATATAGAAGTAGCACTGTGGAAATAAAAATGAAAAGGACAAGTTCACTATTGATTACTCATCATTAAAAAATCATAAAGGGGCTTAGAGAAGTTTTTTTAGCCCCCCCCCCCCCCCCCCAATGGAAAAGAGAGCCCTCTCAGATAGCAACTCTCGTCACAAATTTATTTTTTTTTTCCTTTGATATAATGGCCAGCATGGAAGAGTGTTTGCTTCATGAGATCATGAATATCAGTTTTGTGGTAATGAGTAAAAACAACTTTTTTTATCCAAGCAGCTGATTACAGATTATATATTTTCCATTTTTACCTATTTTTCTCAGAATGGGGTCTTTTACACATTCGACACATGATTCAGAAATAATGAGCGTGTTCTTTTTACACTTTATATGTTTGTGGTCAATGTATTTGTCATTTTGGTAACTTTATCCTCTTCACATGTGACAGTGGAAGTAGGGAGGTCATCCATGCAGCATGGGATACACATATTTCATTTCAGATTTTGTAATAAACAGTATGATGTAATACCTCTCTGCGTTGCAAATAGGATGTTCCTACATCGCGGTGACAACCACAAAAGCAACTTTGCTTGACGTACAAACCTGCTCAGTCCATCCAGTTTCTTTTTTAAAGCTCTCGGTCAATTGTTTGGTTAGAATGAAGCAGCAATTTATGAATATATGATGACGCAATAGGGTGTTGTATCACATGCAGCAGATTCATGTCTCATGAATGTTTTTTCATGCATAGACTCGTGGATACCATGTACCAAGGCCACAGGCTAATTTTGACTGGAAATTATATTGCCTCTCTGCAAACTTGATATAGTTTGTATTTGTAGATCTGTGCAAGTCTCCAATTATGGGTTGCAATCACTCTCTATTTCTCTCTCTCTCTCTCTCTCTCTCTCTCTCTCTCTCTCTTTCTCTTTCTCTCTCTCTCTCTCTCTCCTCTATCTCTCTTCTCTCTTATCTCTATCCCCTCTCTTTCTCTCTCTATCTCTGCTCTCTCTATCCTCTTTCTCTCTCTCTCTCTTCCCTATCTCCCTTCTCTCTCTCTCTCTCTCTCTCTCTCTCTCTCTCTCTCTCTCTCTCCCCTACTCCATTTCTCTCTATCTGTTTCTCTCTCTATGTCTACCACCCTGTTTTTCTTTTGAGTGCACCAATCCTAAAGCTGCATTAACTTCTTGAGGGCCAGGAACCATTAAGCATTACTGGCCTACTGGATAAAGGAAAAGCACCCCTTGTATTACATCACAATCCCGGTTACGTGCTCTTCAGGGTGTAGGAGTATCCATCCAAGATTTTTTCCCAAGCTCTCCTAGTTTCGGGTGTAGGATGCCAAAACACGTGTCAGAACTTTTTGATTGCAATCTGATTTTCGTCCATGGCAGTCAATAACAAAAACAGGATACCTGCTTTTAAATAATTTTCCATGATTAAGTTTGGTTTCACTTATTTTTCTTTGGCATTTTTGCGCAGAGTGGGAGGATGCCATCTTTATCAATGATTGGATCTGGAGTGATTAGAAGCCATTGGTCAAACTGTTGTTGTTGGTAGTGATTCTGTATGTGATATTCCTCAAGATCATTAGGTTATGTGTGCCTATCGCGTGAGAAACAGGACAATTGACAGATCTTCAAGAACAATTCCGGTGGTCAAAATTGATGTCTAAGTGATGCTGTAGCTTGAATGAACATTTGGTTGAAAGCTTAAAAAACAGTAATGTAGTCATAAATTGGATAGCATAATGTGGTCACATTCTTTTTAGCTAATTGACCCACTTATGGGATGCAGAAGGAAAAGAAAGTGAAACAAATCCAGATTTTGAATAGTATTTATTTATATACTCACTATTGAAACACAGAACATCTTTGTCTGTATGAGTTTTAGTAGAACATCTCACAAAATGTGTTAGTTGTACTCTAATAATAAGCAGCATAATCATCCAATGATGCTCTAAGTTTCAAATCGAAGTGTATCACCATTAACATAATTCCTATCGCCTGATATCTGGGTACAGATATAGGTTATGTTGATGGGCTGTTCTGGGAGAGAGTGGAGGAGGGGTTGTTTTAATTGGGACATGTGAACAGGAGATTTGTTTAATTAGCTGCTGACTCAGCCCGTCCCCATTACCATCCCACCTGTTGAGGAGCTGCCACCTTGACTTTAAAGGACAACGAAACCAACCACCGCCAGCTACGGAAACCAAGAGGATGTCGTAACCATCAGCAGTGACCACCGCAGCACAAAATAACATTCTTTCAGTGATGTTTGTGCAAGTGTGGAATGGTAGAGATTCTATTTTGAGATTTCCGATGACTGTCTTGTTTTCTTAATACGGGGTGCCGACATGCATCTTCATCAACAGGAATTAGTCATGATAGTCCAACAGCCAGAAAACTGCGCTTGATCATCTGATTAAAGTAGCGGAAAGTCTGCTTTCATGGGTAATATGGACATGTGCTGGTCTATATTGTGCTAGGCACTATATATGATTGAGTGCAAATTAGTCAGCAGAAATTCAAAGCCTGTTTGGTGGAAACAGCAGTCCAATCAGAAGACTGTGTGAATGTGGACATCAACTTCCCTTTCCCTCTGACAAATCGATCTTGCGGGATCTGTGCTCACATTGCTCCTTGATAGCTTGAATTGAGGTGGTCCTTTAATGATGGGGAGAGGGAGGGGAAGTTTTTAATCATGACTCCTGTCTTGCAATCCCAGTACCCTTAGTCAACAGTTCCATATGTAGCCCATGACCAAATATGGATGTGTGGAAGTTCTGAATGAAGGGAGTGGGGTGGGGGTGCAGAGACTGTCCTTCAGCGCTTATTGTGTTCTTTTCATCTTTGATTTCTTTCCATCTTGTGTCATGAACTCTTTCTCTTTGAATCCTTCTTGCTCTCCTCTTGTTCCTTCAGTCTGTTTTTCTGTATTTCTTTTCTGATTTTTCTTGTATTCATTTTTCATAGAAACATTGTATGTTATTGTACAGAACTATTGATATTTTGACCATCTATGTGGATCTTAGAAGTAAGAACCCTACACATACAATACTAAGTGAACTCGGCACAACCCATCTTGATTAGCAAACCGTGTGCAACCCCATTGCATCCAGCACTGTTTGACTAGTTGAAGTTTGATTCACTGGAGAGGGCTCTGTTCACATTGCTGCTGCACATAAATGATGTACTGGTATTTCACACGTACATATCAACCATGTGTACAGCCCCTTTTTATACTCTGCTATAATGTACATTGAAGATAAGGTTGCAGCACATGTGACTGTATTCTGACTGCATTGTGATTCCAAAACAAGCGTGGCAGTAGGGAAGGGCCCTATGTGTATATATAGGGGTATGGGTGCATTTTGCTGGTCAGGATACTGCAAGCATTGATTGATTTGGTAACTTGTTCCACCCTAGCGTCCCTCTCCCAATCATCTGATTAATCAGTCACAAACTCTGCATGTTCCACACTGAGAAACTTTCCACTGACTTTGTTTTTGTTTTTTTATGAATCTACCTTGTATGTGGTTCATTTTGATTTGATTTGTTAATTGCTCTCTTCTCTCTCTCTCTTCCTTCCCCCGTTTTTGTTTTGTTTCCCATCCACAAACCTTCCCTCACTTGAATGCCCGGTAACCCTTTTTCCTACCTACCCTCTCTCTCTCATCACCTACCATTCACCTGATATGGCAAAACCAAATTGTGTCCCAATTTATTACAATTTTGAATCCTATTGTGAAATGAGCTGAATAAATATGACAAAATCATATTATTCCCCAATAATCCCCAATTCAAATTTAAACTTTGTCTTTATATATTTATACTGTTTGATTTTAAATTTACCCTTCCACAAAATGAAATCTACTTAAATCACAAACAAATTGATTAAAATATCCATGAACCTTTCTTTACAATTCCTTTTCTGTAATCTGATCTGCATGCTTTTGTCATTTGGTAATGTTCCAATTGTGGGACTGATTTTGGCCACACCCACATGGCTCTTCAATTCTACATTCAACGACCCCCAATCTTGCATGCACTTTAATTCCCAACATTGGTCTATTGAATGCCTACACTTTCTTGTCCATGATTATGATTTGAACGTCTCAACCTAACCGTATTTTTTTGGAAACCATTTCTGCCACACCTTAAATCTTTCTTGAATCTCTAAATGTCACCTTGCATTGAAATTGGGTGCTTCACATTTTTCTTGATGCACCATGTTCGAAAGAGGTCTTTTTTTTTTCATCAATGATGTTTCGATCACTCCTCATTCATTTGACCTTTCCTAACTAACGTCCCCCCCCCCCCACCATACCCTCTGACCTACCCCTCTCCCCCTTCACACGCCACAATGATGAATGTCGATCGGACGGCCTGCCTGCCTGTCTGCTTGCTCTTATTGACTTGTCTCCATGATGACGTCACAAACAACACCTTCACTCTTCCTCCCCTCCCCCCTCCCCCCCCCCCCCACATTCCTGACTCATTCTTTCATTTCATCTCTACATCTTCCCTGTTTTTTCCTCTCTCATACTTTGCTCTTGTGTGTCATGGTTCCTTTTCCTTTCCGATCACGAATCTTTTGTATTCTTCTTACCACAATCCATCGTTCGCTTTCTTTTTCTCTTTCTCTTGTTCTTTTTCATTTCCCCTAACCTCCTTCCCTCCTTCCTCTCTCTCCTCTCAATTGTACCTCTCTCTATTTTGAATGCTCCCTGTCTCTTTCCCCCCTCTCTCTCCATCCCTCCCTTCTCTGTACCTCCTTCTCTTTATCACCCTTATCCTCTCTTTCACTGCCCCTCCCGTCTCCCCCCCCCCCCTTTCTCTCTCTCTCTCCCTTTCTCCCTCCCTCTCTCTGCCCACCACCCATCCCAACCCCCTTCCCCCTAACTCCATTCTAACACCACCCATCCATCCATCCATCCCCGAACCTTTCATCATGTCCTCTCAGGGAAGAGTAAATTCCGTCAGAAAATCATTGCACGGTAAACCACAACCCTCATCAGGTATTGAGGTAAGCAAGAGTTACAAGCTACCCAAAACAGATCTACAGAGCGAACCCCAACACGTCTGTTGAAATGTCACAAATGATAATCAAGCCAAATTTGTCTGTCATTATTTAAGCTCTCTCAGATACAATCTTATGTGCATTTTATTTGTATGTCTCCAAAGATAGTTTGAATCCTTTATTTTGCATCCATGCATTGCGTTATTGGTCAACTCCCATTTTATTTTATTTTATTTCAACAACAAACACAAGCTGATAGCTATTCGAGGGTAAGGGTTATGGTTAATGGTCGTGATTATGGTTAGGGTTTAGGATCGGGTAACGGTTAGGGTCTTGGTTTACTAAAGTTTACAAATATTACAGAGTAGTTTCAAGTATATTCTTGAGGATGTTAAGATAGTCAACCAAATTGCTGCAAAGCGTTATTTCTGTTGGCATGTTTTACTGAAGCTGCTTCAAAGTGCAAGCACCCTTAGAGCTGCATTTTGTTGGCACTGAGAGACTTAAAAGGGCATCCTCTGAAGATCTGATATTGCACAAGTCATTTGAACTAGTAAGAGGATTGTTGGATTACGACAGGTATCTCTTTTTGATTTGACCAAAGCAGCAAATTTGATATCTCTTATGTGTGAATATTTTGTTTTACTATGGACACTATTGCTTATTTCAATACCATACTTACTATGGTATTCGGCTAGAATTTGTCAGATGCCATAGTCTTAATGAAGTTTATAATGTACAATGTACCCTTAAATGCTATCCGTACATGAATAGAATGTATAGTTAATACCCTTTCAATCCCCTCTGTTCTTCCCCCTAGCAATAACAGAATTAATTGATAAAAAGAGTGCCAGCTATGACACTAGATTACTACACATTCTTTTGTTACTTTTTAAAAAGTTCCATTTTGTCCCTCCACCTTTCTCAGGTTCAACAAAGATGTTTGCAAAATGACTTCTGCCAAATATGTCCTTTGTCAAAGCATTCATGAAAAGATGGATGTATGTTGCATCATGGCCTTCATGAGTGGGAGTTGAGCTTGACACAAAGACTGATTCCCACGTATGCCCAGAAAAGAACATGGAACAATGATGCTCTTTTCATATGTTATTGATTGCAAAGATAATATCCAGAATCCTGCCATCTATTGAAAAGCAACTATATGCCTGGAACAGGAGTACATCTGGAGGCTATCACAAGAAGAGGTTGCAAAATCATCCTTTATCTAAAGGTTTTTAGGAAAATGTTGCATTTGGATGTGTAACTTGAGTTTGAAGCAGACTAAATTATTAAAAATTCCAATTATCAGATTGGTGAAAACGAGTGGCTTATGGTATGCATAGCATAGCAGTTGAAGATTTAAGCTAACTTCATTTTGGTCAAGAGGGCATTATTGGCTGGGGTTGAATGCCTTGTTTTGAAGTGGTAAATGAGTTAAAGTTGGAGGATTTGGTTGCTGCTGCCCTGCTATGAGTTGAAGGAACCAAAATGAGTTTGTCTCCTTTCCCTCAAGAAAATTTCTTTTGATGTCTCAACATTTGTGAAGCATTCCATCCTGTGCATACAATAAGTATTTCATATCAGGAAACGAATGAAATGGTTTTGATTTGAATTAACACTGCCCCCCTCTCTTTCTCTCTATCTCTCTTTATATATATTTCTCTCTTCTCTCTCTCTTTCTTCTCTCTCCTTGTCTATCAATCCATTCTTCCCACTTTTGACTTTGACAGGAGAGACGGAGCACGTTAACACCCAGAGATAGCAACGCTTCAGAAGACGTTTCGGACAGTGGCCCTCAGCGCAGAGGTGTCTGCAGGACAGACTCCATGTCAATCGAGGGTCAAGGGTTACAGGTGAGGGCAGGTCAAAGGTAACTTCAAAGTCATCAGAACAAATTGAAATCATAAGTAATTATTGGCTTTTACTTATTTCATAGTCCTGACAATCTTCTTTCTTCTGTTTAATTCTTTTCTTTATCTTTAGTCATCTTCTTATTCTCCAACTTTGTATTATATTCTTATTCTCTAACTTCTAATCCCTATCTTTTGCTCATACTTTTCCCTTTCTTTCTCTTCTTTTATAGAAGACAATTTTCAATATTTTATTGCAGGATGATAATAATGAAGCCTTGGCAATCTTGAGCCACTATCCCATTGATGACATTAAGATGTATAACATGGAGAGAATTTAACTTATCCATGCTGTATGTAGTTCTCTACCCCCTTTCTCAGTAACATTTCCAATATTTTATGCTTGATCATAAAGCTTTGTCATTCTTCATATACTATTTCTGTATTGATGACACCCAAGATATGTGCACTTTGAGGAGAATTAACCCCTCCCTTCTGGGTGTCATTCTCCCCCCCCCCCCCCCCCCAGGTGACGCCCCTTCCAGGCTCCCACCCGCTGGTGGTGTTTGTCAACCCCAAGAGCGGAGGGAGGCAAGGGGAGCGCATCATGAGGAAATTCCAGTACCTGCTCAACCCCAGACAGGTGTACAACCTCGGCAAAGGAGGCCCGATGCCAGGGTAAGTTTCAATCCCCCCTGAGATCCGTCTTTCACTCTACATACCTATCCAACTCCTCTTCCTCACACTTTC